>CM053266.1:69624765-69709499 GCA_028583415.1 Protea cynaroides | reverse complement strand
CCGGCCTATGACACCTCCCCCCGATACTCGCTCACATCAAGCATACCAACCACACACATACATCCACATGCCTATTTCTATCATCATCATCTTCATCATCATATTATACACAATAATTTAAATATGCATGAACAATAATAATAGAAATATTGGATGACATGTTGAATGCACATAACAAGCATACACGCATAGAATCAATCATGGCATTGGACTCAAGAATAAAATAGTTTATTATTAACCAGTTAGTTTAGGTCTTGTTCCCTCACCTTTGCTTGAGTGTAGATCCTCTTTCAAGCTTTAAGAATCACTTTTATATCAATAGGAAAACCTAACAAGTCGATTGATTTTAGTTAGAAGTCATTCGAACAAATTATTGGTTTGCTGTTAACTGGGGGTAGCAGGACGGGTAGCAGGACGGGTAGCAATTTTCTGCGACCCCCAGGGGTAGGGTAGATGCCTAGGGTCGGATGTTCCATCGACCCTGGGTGCCACCCCCCTTTCCTGGACTTCCCAAATGCTGGGGTCGATGCTAGGGTCGGATGTTCCATCGACCCTAGGTGCGACCCCCCATGTTTGAGTCTAGAATTTCATCCTACAGTCCATTCTTTCATGTTTGGATCCTATGGCTTACTTCCACAATCCATTCTATGCTTGTTCTATGGCTTAAAACTCTAGGCTTCTTCCTTACTTTGCCTACCATGATTTTCTCCATGGATTTCATTGAAATCCTCCCATGGATGGATGATTTGGGTTTCTCCTAAGTCATACCCTCTTCATAAACCATTCTAAGGTCTTAAATAAATCATGGAGAATGTATCATACCTTAGGTTTTTTGAGATTCAGAGTTTCTTCTGAATTTCCTCCTCCTTGGTCTTCTTCTTCAATTCTCCTTCTCTTCTCTTTCTCTCAATCTAATTAGGGTTGTAAAAGGAGTGAAAGAGGCTTAGGGACATCCTATTTATAGAGTAAAACCTCCCAAAATAAGTCCTATTGAGTTTAGGAAATGTTCCAATTGAAATTAGGAATTTTCCTAATTTTTGGTTTTGTCGACAACTGGGGGTGTATGGGGGGGTCGGACAATTTGAGACCCCTGCGACCCCCAGACCAAAAGTCATGGGTCGGACAGGGGGTCGACCCTGCTTGTTTAGGCATATGACTCTACACTCATTTTGACTATTTTTTAGTAAAATTTCATATTGGGTCTTCGGTTTCTTCACACACTTGGTCCACTTGGCTCGACCATGATATGTAGACCGGCCATGACATGAAATGTAAGGTTAGACTGGGTTCGTGGCGTGCGGGTCTTACAACTCCACCACCCTTAAAAGAAATTTCTTCCTCAAAATTTAAAAGTACGGATCTTACAACTCCCACATCCTTAAAATAAATTTTGTCCTTAAAATTTGAATTTAGGTGGGAATTCTATTTCCGCATTGCATCATCTTCCTCCCATGCAATCTCCTCCGCGTATCATCTTCGCCAGGTTATCTTCATATACTAATTATCCCAGCTTTGGAGATGTTGTACCTTCCAACCAGTGAACTAGGCTGGTACCACTTCAATAGTTGAATCTCCTATCTAAACCAGTGGATCCGTGGTCATTATCTCTGATATGGATCTCCAATGTACTTCTTCAATAGAGACACGTGAAATGCATCGTGCGCACTAGACATGGACAACGGTAATGCTAATTGATATGCAACTTGTCTCTCCAAAGTCTATAAGATCTAACACCTATATAGAATATAACTTTTCCTTCTTGTTTAATCGTTTCAAACTCTGCATAAGTGATATCTTCAAGAACACTTTGTCACTTATGGCGAACTCAAGGTCTTGGTGTCTCTTCTGACATCTTGAGCTATCCTGCCCCTTTTCTTTTATCTTGTCTGTCAGTCGATAGTTTTCTTCAATAGACTCAGGTCTCAAAACTCTTCATTCACTAACTCCATTCCAAAACAAAGGAATTTGACATTTCTACCTTACCATGCTTTATAGGTGACATTTACATAGTAGCTTGGTAGCAACTTCAATTCACGATTAACTTCTCAACTCAAGCTCCTTGAAATCAATTTCACAAACTCGGGCATATCTCTTAGGATCTGTATAGTCCGCCCCGACTGTCCGTCGATTTGAGGTAAAGTGCGGTACTAAACTTCAACTTTGTGCCCATTATTTTCTGTAGATCCTCCCAAAACTTCGAGATAAGGCATAAGCCTCTGACTGACACTAAGATCTCATGCATACCATTCAATCTGGCAATATTATCCACATATAGCTTATTTAGCCGCTCCAAAGTATACCGAGGTCGTATAGCAAAGGAATGAGCTATCTTCATAAGGCGATCAATAATCCCCCAAACTGCATCAACCCCTCTGGGAGTCAGTGGCAAATCAGTGACATAGTTCATTGTAATGTAGTTTCACTTCCAGACTGGCTTTGATAGTTATTGTTGTAGCCATGTTGGTCTTTGTCTTTCAGCCTTTACTTACTGATAATTCAATTACTGAAACATGCATCTAAACCACATTTGTTATCATTCCTCTTTACCAGTACCATCTCTTCAGGTCATGATACATATTGGTACTCCAGGATGTCCTGAATATTGAGTACAATGAATTATTATCATTATCCTCTTCATAATATCCGAGTCTTTATCTTCATGTATTCAGAATCTACCTCTGTATCTAAGTACCGTCTCCTCATCCAAAGTAACTTAGGGTTGGGTTTTCTTTTTTCTAAATCTGCTTACATCTTTCTTATTTATGGATCTCACAAAATTGCTACTTTTACTTCATCCATCAATTTAGAAATGATCATTAATGCCACAAGCACAGCCGAATTATTGCTCCATAAGTTCATTCATAAGTTCTTGCTCTATTGGATCATCACGAGTTTCTATTGTATGTTATTCTACTTCCAAATCTGAATCTGTTGCTACGGAACATAAGACAATATCTATACTGGTTCCTTCCTCGGACTTCGTAATTCCCTTTTTACTTAATGCCTTAGCTACTACATTAGCCTTCCCTGGATGATACTAGATATCCCAGTCTTAATCCTTGCGCAATTCCAGCCATTTTCTTATCCTCATGTTCAACTCTCTTTCTGATGAGGAGGTACATAAAACTCTTGTGCTCCCATTCAGTCTAAAATTCTCCTCCGTTTAGATAATGTCTCCAAGTCTTGATTGCATAATTTATCACCGTTAATTCCAAGTCATGAGTAGGATAACTCGTCTCATGCTCCTTCAGTTTTCTAAAAGCATATGCAATCACTTATTTACCATGCATCAACCCGCATCCTAGATCCAATCCGAAAGCCTCGATGTATAGGGTAAAAGGTTTCCCTGGTATCCGAATGATCAAGGTGAGAGTTGATATCAACCCTTCTTCACACTTGTCAGTCCAATTAAACTCATCTCCCTTCCTGGTTAGCTTGGTAAGAGGTTTTGCGATCTTAGAGTGGTCCTCCAAAAATCGTCTATAATAATTAGCTAAACCCAAGAACTTCTGATCTTCGCAATACTCTTTAGGTGTTTATCACCATATGATTACCTCTATCTTAATAGGGTCCACTTTAATCCCTTTTTATGATGCTACGTGATCTAAGAAGATCATTTTTGTTTAATTGGGTCTCATATTTCTTGGACTTGGCATAAAGCCTTTCTCTTTTTAGTTGTTGTGAATCTATTCTAAAATCCATTGTATGAGTTGCTTCATTCTTGGAATAAACCAAAATGTCATCTATGAAAACTATGACCGACGTGTCCAACAGGTCATGAAACACCCAGTTCATCAGTTCCATAAAAGACGTAAGGGCATTGGTTAATCCAAACGTCATAATCGAGAACTCATAATGTCCAATCCCGATTCTAAAAGCTATCTTCGAGATATTTCTGTCCAAAATTCTTCAGCTGATGATATCTTGACTGAAGATCAATCTTAGAAAATACCTTTGCTCCTTGCAACTGTTTAAACAAGTCATCGATCTAAGGTAGTAGATATCGATTCTTGACTGTAAGCTTGTTTGATTCTCGGTAGTCTATACGCAGACAACACTATCATCCTTCTTCTTCACGAATTGGCGCTCCCCGTGATGCAATACTTAGTCGATTGGAACCCTTGTCTAATAACTCCCCTAGTTGACTCTCAATCCCTTCAACTACATAGGAACTACTCTATAGGTGCCTTTGACGCAAGTATCGTCCTTGGTAACAAGTCGATGACGAACTCGGTCATATGATCAGATGGTAACCCAGGTAAGTCTCCTGGAAACACATCTAGAATTTATGCATCACATCAATATCTTCCATCTGTGGTGCTTCTTTGGTAATGTATACCACAGATACCATATATCCAACTCATTACTCTTCAAAGCATCTCTTCGCTTTTAGCATAGAGAGGATCAGCTTTCACTTCTTGAGCAACTTACTTCCAATAAAACTAAATTATATGTCATCTCTATTCTTGAATGATAACCTCTTCTATGCACATAATCACTTGTAGAGTGTTGAGACAACTAGTCTATCCCCAAGATGACGTCAAAGTCTGCCATCTCAAGTCTAATTAGGTTGCGTCCAAATTCCATCCATCCATATGATTTGGATATTGTCCATAACACTCATCTAATGCAACATTTAGTCCAAAAGGGCTTGAACTAGCAAAATCTGGTGTAAGGGTCTTAAGAGTTTGTTTAGTTTCTTCACCTCTTATGATTTTTCAAAGACTATCGTCAAAATCTCATATCCCAAATCTATTTATAAGCATTAGGGTATATGCTTAAAATTTCATTAATTCTGCCAAACTGTCTTGGTCTTTGCTTAATCATTTCCTTTAACATTGGGCGTAACTCAGTATTACTTATACTAATCTGAATACTATCAATGCCATGATTTTTGACTTTATCCTTGTATCCACTCTTAGATTTGCCTTTAAGAATCTTCTACCTTGTCAAAATTCATACCGATATAGCCATCTTTAACTCTACTAGAGTGCTATCTATTTCTTTACTGGCTACCCTTGATAACTCTCACTTTTTACGCATGCACTCTTTTATAGACATGACTCATATCCATCCATTTAGCAATCTCAAAATATATTATCCATTACTTCATCTGAGGTTCATTGGCTATAGCATTTAATCTGAATCCAATCATCTTTCTTCCAATAATTCCATTATCACTAATCATCTTTATCAACAAAGGTCAGGGAGTGTATGAATCAAAATGTTCATCCAAAAGTGATTCACTTCCTTCTGTCGATTTAGCATAATGAAAAATACTTACTTTATCTAGTGAACCTAGGTTTAAAGAATCAGGAGTAAATCTGTAGTAATCCAACCGGCATCAAAAGATCGTTAAGTTGCACGGTGGTCCAAATACATGGAAATAGAGGTTTTACAATTCTTAACCTCATGGTTACAGGTTCTATCGAATATATAATGCCATTGGTCAAGGCACTGCAAGAGTAAATCTGGAGAAAGATTTCGTACATCAGTAAATCAGGTATAATCTAGAGAAAAATTCCGTACATTAATAACTCAGGTATAAATCAGTAGATGTACGCTCAACATGATTAAACATTTGTTCATTCAGTTCATATCTCTGTTCATGTTGTTGATCATGAAAGTGGTTCAGATTGGTATAATCAGGACTAATACTAAAAAAAATAATATCTATAACTTCAATTGACAGGTTGAATCAAGAAGGTATCCTGTCAAGACACGAGAATTAGAATCAGGTATGTGCATCCTCTATAATCATAAGAGTAAATCAATAATGCACCGCATCCTATATAAACATATCTATTTATAAGGCCACAATAGATTTGATCCTCTGCTGAAAACGTTTAAGGCTTCGTCTTCAGAAACATTCCTCAATCCTTGGTTGGATCATCGTGTCATGATGCAGCTATCCCATACATCGGTGGCTGATAAGGGTAACCACCTTGAAATACTGCTTGTTGTGCACCAAGATTCTGCACTAGGGTGTGCGTTACTGGGACTTGCTGTATGGTAGGCACTGTGTTATAGGTAACAGGTGCTGGGGGTACAGTGTTGCTACTAATTGGTACCGTACTTGGTTTGACCCGGAGGTGTTGATGTAGCATCAGCAACTTGGGTAGTGATTTACATAGCAACTTGCATAGTCGGTCTCATCTATTGTTGCTCTTGTATTTTATTGGGTCAAGTTTATGACAACCATAACCAAGGTACTTAATAGTCCAGGTGGTTGGCTAGAGTGGTCTGGTTGTTCACCTCCTTTTATTCGCTCTAATCTGATTATCATTATCGAGCATCTGCTCAGATGAGTTTTCACTACCCATTCTCGACCCTGATAGTGGTGGGGTCAAGTTGCAACCTCTTCTTAATGCTTAGCGGATAATGGATCAGCTTGTGGTGGATCTCACCCTGAGTCTCCATGTCACCCAGGAGTATAGTTATCTTATTCTTAATGTATGACCATTATTCTCTTATCTCTGTTGGATTTAGCCTGAGATCTTTTCCTTTATCTCTACAGGGGTTTTGGCATTACTAGCCATTTTTCTTCTTCCTCTGTCCTACATCGAGTTTCACATCTTGTGAGTACCAACTCGGTGTTCAAATTTTCTGCTGTACAGATGCTTCCTTCTTGCTACAGTACTATATCCCTTGTATACGTAGATAACTACCCAACTTATGGATAGTATCCTATATTATTTATTTATCAGGATAAATTTTGGTCTTCTCTTTCTGTTTGAGTGTATATATATGGTTCCACCATTTATATGTACATTATTGTCTTGTTTAAGTTCTGTCTCAACCAACACAGGTGCTTATTGTGTGTTTGTATTAAAGCTTTTAATTTATCCTAACTCAGTTCATGGACTCTAGTGGAAGTATTCAGGTTTCACGGGAAGGCCTGAGAGAGCTCTGATACCAAGTTGTCACACACCAATTCTGCACCAACCAGAATGGTGTGATGAACTGTTAATAAACCAACGGTTCAACCAGGATCTCATATAGGCTATCCCATATTTTTGTTAAACCAAAACACATTCCACATTAATCAGAGATAATAAAGTAAATAGCGGAAGGCTTACAGATAATGAAATGAGGTCTAGTCATGATAAATAATAAATATTACATTTATCTCCAAGTAATCAAAACATAATTTAATATATATTACAATATCCAAATACAAAAATTAAACACTAAGCGTATCCATAGTGAAACGCTCGCTTAACGAATCATAATAGTCCTCCACAGCTTGCTCATCATAGCCGCCACCTGTCCATATGTTGACGTGTCGACATAATATTCAATCATAATACCTGCAACATCAGAAACTAAAAAGAATTACGCGCGCGAGGGTCAGCTCTCCAACTTGAGCTCAGTGAGATGCATGCATTCATTCATACCTTTGGTCTGGTAAATAAGTTTACAATGTGCTATAGAAAGGATAGGTGGCCAAAGGTCACGTTTATTGATGCCGCACCTCTATACACGAGTGTGTGGAGCCACCCAAAGGTAACGTTTATTGTAGTCCCACATGCACCCACCATGGACAATGTACAGACAATGGTCACGTTTATTATTGTACCCGTTAACCATACCAACACGTAAGCCCCTGCTAGTGAAGACTCGCAAACTGGGTTCACAACTAACCAATCCTAATGCCAATCAGTGTATCCAAGGCCTCACCCCAGCATCCCTCAATACGTCCATAGAGATAGGGCTAAGGCCCCCCGATAGAGTCAGAGACTACACGGTCCGAGACTACCTCCCCTCATACCCTACGGCGTAATAGTTTTGCTAAGGTAATGGCGATACGACGATGTCAGTGGACAAGACTTGAGTTAGAGATAGAGCTTGAGTGCTGAGGCCTGGCCTATGACACCTCCCCTTGATACTCGCTCGCATCAAGCACACCAACCACACACATACATCCACATGCCTATTCCTAACATCATCATTATCATCATGTTATACACAATAATTTAAATATGCATGAGCAGTAATAATAGAAATATTGGATGACATGTTGAATGCACATAACAAGCATACACACATAGAATCAATCATGGCATTGGACTCAAGAATAAAACAGTTTATTATTAACCAATTAGTTTAGGTCTTGTTCCCTCACCTTTGCTTGAGTGTAGATCCTCTTTCAAGCTTTAAGAATCACTTTTATATCAATAGGAAAACCTAATAAGTCGATAGATTTTAGTTAAAAGTCATTCCAATAATTTTTGGCTTGTTGTTAACTGGGGGTAGCAGGACGGGTAGCAGGATGGGTAGCAGTTTTCTGCGACCCCCAGGGGTAGGGTAGATGCCGAGGGTCAGATGTTCCATCGACCCTGGGTGCGACCCCCCTTTCCTGGACTTCCCAAGTGCTGGGGGTTGATGCTAGAGTCAGATGTTCCATCGACCTTAGGTGCGACCCCCCATGTTTGAGTCGAGAATTTCATCCTGCAGTCCATTTTTTCATGTTTGGGTCCTATGGCTTACTTCCACAATCCATTCTATGCTTGTTCTATGGCTTAAAACTCTAGGCTTCTTCCTTACTTTGCCTACCATGATTTCCTCCATTGATTTCATTGAAATCCTCCCATTGATGGATGATTTGAGTTTCTCCTAAGTCATACCCTCTTCATAAACCATTCTACAGTCTTAAATAAATCATGGAGAATGTATTCATACCTTAGGTTTGTTGAGATTCAGAGTTTCCTCTGAATTTCCTCCTCCTTGGTCTTCTTCTTCAATTCTCCTTCTCTTCTCCTTCTCTTCCTTCTCTTCTCTTTCTCTCAATCCAATTAGGATTGTAAAAGGAGTGAAAGAGGCTTAGGGACGTCCTATTTATAGAGTAAAACCTCCCAAAATAAGTCCCATTGAGTTTAGGAAAGGTTCCAATTGAAATTAGGAAGTTTCCTAATTTTTGGTTCTGTCGGCAACTGGGGGTCGATGGGGGGGGGGGTCGGACAATTCGAGACCCCTGCGACCCCCAGACCAAAAAGTCATGGGTCGGACAGGGGGTCAACCCTGCCTATTTAGGCATGCGACCCTACCCTCATTTTGACTATTTTTGAGTAAAATTTCATATTGGGTCTTGGGTTTCTTTACACACTTGGTCTACTTGGCTCGACCATGATATGTAGACCGGTCATGACACGAAATGTAAGGTTAGACCGGGTTCGTGGTGTGCGGGTCTTACAACTCCACCACCCTTAAAAGAAATTTCGTCCTCGAAATTTGAAAATACGGATCTTACACCCCGCCTCCCTCATCACCTCCAGCTTCTTGATGTATTTTCTTTTTATCTTTCTTCTTGTACTTCAGAGTAACTGTCCGGGTTGTGGACTGTACTCTGCTTTAATCATATATATATATATATAAACATTTGTTCTTCCTTTTGGTTGTATATAAATTTGTTTCTCATTTAATAGATGCATTATTCTCTTTCAGTTTTGTCTCAAACAACATAGATGCTTATGGTGTGTTATTATTACATCTTTTAATTTTTATCCTATCTCAGTTCACGGACTTTTGGGGAAGTATGTTGGTTTCACAGACAAGGCCTGAGATGCTCTGATACCAAGTTGTCACACCCTAATTCTGCACCATTCAGAACGGTCTGATGAACCATTAATAAACCAACGATTCAACCAGGATCTCTAATAGGCTGTGTCCATTAAAAATAAAATCATACATATCCACAACCATAATCAGAATAAATACACAATAGCAGAAGTCTTATAGTAAATGAACTGAGAAATCTAACTGTGATAACCATAATAAAATATCAAGTTATTGTTGTATCAACTGAGACATAAATAAATAAAATATCAATTACATTCCTTTAATAATTCAAATGAAAATTGAATACGCATGAGTTGCACTCGCATGAGGAGTGATGCGTATCTACAAAGTCTTCGACTTCCATTGCAGCAACACGAGCGTACACCGGAGCACTCATATAATCTTCGACCGTAGTACCTGCATCATCAATTAAAAATATTCGACGTCGAGAGGGTGAGCACACATCATGGCTCAGTGAGCAAACAAAACAATGCAACAAACATATGCATGCATTCAATTCATATCTTTGGTCTGATAAATAAGTTTGCAATGTGCTATAGAAATGATAGGTGGCCAAATGTTACGTTTATTGACGCCTTACCTCTATACACGAGTGTGTGAAGCCGCCCAAAGGTAACGTTTATTGTCGTCCCACATGCACCCACCATGGACAATGTACACGCAAAGGTTACGTTTATTGCTGTACCGGTTGCCCATACCAACACGTAAGCCGCTGCTGGCGAGGGCTAGCAAACTGGGCTCGCAACTAACCAATCCTAATGCCAATCAGTGTATCCAAGGCCTCACCCCAGCATCCCTCAATACGTCCATAGAGATAGGGCTAAGGCCGCCCGGCAAAGTCAGAGACTACACGGTCCGAGACCATCTCCCCTCATACCCTACGACGTAATAGTTCTCCTAAGGTAATGGTGATACGACGATGTCAGTGGACAAGACTTGAGTTAGAGATAGAGCTAGAGTGCTGAGGCCCGGCCTATGACACCCCCCCTGATACTCGCTCGCATCAAACACACCAACCACGCACGTACATTCACATGCCTATTCCTATCATCATCATCATCATCATGTTATAAATAATAATTTAAATATGCATGAACAATAATAATAGAAATATTGGATGACATGTTGAATGCACATAACAAGCATACACGCATAGAATTAATCATGGCATTGGACTCAAGAATAAAATATTTTATTATTAATCAATTAGTTTAGGTCTTGTTCCCTCACCTTTGCTTGATTGTAGATCCTCTTTTAAGCTTTAAGAATCAACTAAATATCAATATCATATCACTAGAAGACCTAATCAAGTCGATATAATTTAATTAGAATTAATTTTGATTTTAAAAAGCCTACTGTTAACTGGGGGTCGATGCCAGGGTCGGAGGTTCCATCGACCCTGGGTGCTACCACCCAGATTCTGGACTTCCCGAACACTGGGGGTCGATTGTTACGGTCTGGTAGGGTCGATTGTCCATCGACCCCGTGCAACCCCCCGTGGGTTTAGTCGAAATTCTCATCCTACAGTCCATTCTTTCGTGTTTGGGTCCTATGGCTTGCTTCTACAATCCATTCCATACATGTTCTATGGTTTAGAATCATAATTTATTCACCTACATGGTTTTAATGATCTCCTCCATGGTTTTCCATTGAAACCTAACCATGGATGGATGATTTGGATTTCTCCCAAATCATACTCTCTTCACTACCTATTCTAAGGTTTGTAGAATTACATGGAGATAGTACCCATACCTGAAAATTAGGCTAGTTCCTCTGAAGCCTTCTCTTTGATCTTCTTCTCCACTTTCCTTCTCTTCTCATTCTCTTCTCTTTCTCTCAATCCAATTAGGGTTATAAAAGGAGTGAAAGAGGCTTAGGGACGTCCTATTTATAGAGTAGAAACTCCCAAAATAAGTCCCATTGAGATTAGGAAAGAATCCCATTGAAATTTGGAAAGTTCCCAATTCACGGTTTCTATCGGTAGACTGGGGGTCGATGAGGGGATCGGAGATCCCGTCGACCCCTGGTTCTAAATTGTCCGACCCCCAGTTAGAAGCTCAGGGTCTGACTTTTATATTGGGGGGGTCCAACCCTGCCTAGCTGGGTGTGCGACCCTCCCCCTATTTTTAGTATTTTTGGGTCAGTTTAATACCTGGGATCATGATCTCCTTCACGCACTTGATCCATTTGACTCGACCATGATGGGTAGACCTGGTTCAAGGTGGTAAGACCGGATTAGTTCGATACAGGTCTTATAGACGTATCCAACATGTCATGAAACACCCAGTTCATCAGCTCCATAAAAGATGTAAGGGCATTGGTTAATCCAAACAACATAATCGAGAACTCATAATGCCCAATCCCGGTTCTAAAAGCTGTCTTTGAGATATCTCTGTCTAAATTCTTCATTTGATGATACTCCATCCAAGGTCAATCTTAGGGAATACCTTTGCTCCCTGTAGCTGATTAACAAGTCATGGATCTGAGGTAGTAGATATCGATTCTTGATCGTGAGCTTGTTTAATTTCCGGTAGTCTATACATAATCTAACACTACCATCCTTCTTCTTCACAAATTGCATTGGCGCTCCCCGTGATGCAATACTTAGCCTATTAGGACCTTCGACTAATAACTCTTGTAGTTGAGTCTTCAGTTCCTTCAATTTTATAAGAGCTATTATATAGGGTGCCTTTGATACATGTGGCGTCCCTGGTAACAAGTCGATAATGAACTCGGTTGCCCAATTAGATAACAACCCAAGTAAGTCTCCTGGAAACACATCAAGGAATTTATGCATCACATCAATATCTTCCTTTTGTGGTGCTTCTTTAGTAACGTCCACCACAAATACCATATATCCAACTCCTTTTTCTTCAAAGCATCTCTTCGCCTTTAGCATAGAGAGGATCAACTTTCACTTCTTAGGAAACATGTTTCCAATAAAACTAAATTATATGCCATCTTTATTCTTGAATAATAACCTCTTCTATGCACATAACAACTTTGTAGAGTGTTGAGATAACCAGTCTACCACCAAGATGATGTCAAAGTCTGTCATCTCAACTCCAATTAGGTTACATCCAATTTTTGTCCATCCATACAATTCGGACATTGCTCATAACACTCATCTAATGCAATATTTAGTCCAAAAGGACTTGAACTAGCAAAATCTGGTTTAAAGGTCTTAAGAGCTTTTCCAATTCCTTCATCTCTTAGTTTTTCAAAGACTATCGTTAATAATCTCATATATTAAAAAATTTATTAGCTTATATTTCTTTTATCATTGCTGTTCTACCCTAATCTCTCTTTCATATACCTCAAAAAATATGAGTGGAAGTTGCACTAAGGGGTACATCACTTGGACCTGCTATATAGTAGGCACTGTGTTATGGGTAACATATGCTGGAGGTATAGAGTTGCTACCAACTAGTATTATACTTGATATAACCTCAAGGTGTTGGTGTAGCATCGACAACTTGGATAGTGATTTCCATGGAAACTTGCATAATCAGTCTCATCTATTGTTGTTCTTGCATTTTGTCAGGCCAAGTTTATTACAATTATAGCCAAGGCACTTGGTACTCTAGGTAGTGTTAGGACAAAGATGGAAATCTTTTGGAAGTCGCCACCTAGATTAAGGTCTAGGACCTTGAAAAATGTGAAATCTCACCCTAAGGTAAGACTTCGATTGACTCATGACCCTTAGATAGGATTTCTGGTCCATCAGAGATTGGGTAAGCATCAGATTATGGTTATGGGAAGGGCTTAGGCACCCAAACCACCCGATCAAAATCGATCTCCTATACCTTTCCTATGCTAGACACTATCTATTAAACCAAACCAAACCAAGTGGTTTGATATCATTGAACCGAATCTGTTTCCATCAGATTACCTACGTATCACAGAATTATTCCAAAAATCAGGTTCACCATCGTAGTTCAAGTGTGATTAAAGTTTATGACTGTGATTTATGCTTGTGCATGATTAAGTTCTTTATTCAAGTTGAAGTTTATGCATGAAAGGATGAGAAACCCTATGGGTTAGGATCTGGATAGTCCATGTGGACTGATAGATAGTCCTAGTGGATCTAAGAATAACCCTATTTGGGTCAAAATATAGATAACCCATTCTGGGTTAGAATGTGGATAATCCTATCTGAGTTGAAATGTGGATAACCCTATCTGGGTTGGAATGTGGATAATCCTATTTGGATCAAAATGTGGGTAAATATCTTAGTGGATCTATGGATAGTCCAAGTGGACTAAGGTGTGGATCCGAATTTGAGTTTCTCCCAAATAGCCTACGTATCCTAGGATTTGCCCTAGGAATCAGAATCCGCGTAGTTCGGGCTGGATAACCTGTTTTAGGTTAAAAATTGAGAACCTATTCTATGTTTAAATTTTAGAACCTATTCTAGGTTTAAGATTGAGAACCTATTCTAGGTTTAGGATTGAGAACCTATTCTAGGTTTAGGATTGAGAACCTATTCTAGGTTTAGGATTGAGAACCTATACTAGGTTTAGGGTTTATCGAGGAGCAAAATCGTCCTAAATTACCCTTTTCAACCTAAGCATTAATTTTGGAAAGTTTGGCAAAGCATTTTCTTTCTTTATTAAGGTTTTTATTATTTCCATTATGCCCTTCCCAAGAATGTGGGTGCCTAAATGCACATCCCCACGCCTAATATGTTTGCTAGGTGTACAGATATGGCAGTTCGACTAGGGTGCAACATAAATTAAATTATTGCCAAAATTGAAATATTCTAAGCATGGCATGTATGATATTTATGATAACTATCACAAAATATAGTAAGATTATGAAAATTTGGCATGCATTGCAAATAAGGCAAGAACTTAATATGGCAAGATCTAATATGCTAATCTAAACATGGCAAGACCTAATATGGCAAGATCTAATACGGCAAGATCTAATATGCATCTATATATCAATATGGTAAGTACCAATCATAGAATGCATATATGACATGAATTTTTCAAAAAAAGAAAGATCTTATATGCTATTTTCTAAGCATAGTACGACTTAAAAATGGTAAGAAATTAAGATTTTACTAAATATAGTAAAAATCTATCTATTCTACCAAAAATAGCAATACATGAAATGTGGCAAACATGATATGCACAATCCAAACAAAACATATAAATGCTCCAAATATAGCCATTTATCCAAATATGGCAGAATTCACTTAAACAATCATTGATGTTATAATGAATGAGACATCAATGAAACCTTTCTTGAAAAGTGAAAAATTATCAAAAAAATATATGTTCAATGTTCTTTAAAAAAATTATAATTTTTATGAAGAAATTTGGGAAGATTAATGATTCAAAACTGTCAAAATTATGACACAAGGTTTCAGATAATGGGCAAAACTATGAACTGTATTTAGATTTGTCACATTACACAAGAATGACCATAAGTAGGTCTTTCGAAACTCAAATCAAGCTCAAATTTTTTCATAGAAAGATGACTTAATATATTATATTTCATATGAAGGAGTTGAATCCCAACAGAAAGCAAAAACAGGTCAAAGATATGCCCTAAGACCGAACATGTTCACTGGTCAAATCTGTTCCAGATTTTTGACCAGTTGCACCAAAAATTCCAAATAAAATTCTATTCTTAATTAAAATTAAATACAGACATATGTCTATGTAGATAATTATCTGATCTAAATTTTCATTAAGAAAAATAAGTTAAAACAGTATATTTTCTTTGTGAAAAATAACTCTTTCCAATCATGCAAATTAGTACATCATGACAGATTCAAAATCAGAGTACTATGCACTTAAAAATTGATATCAATTCAATAAAAAATTAAATAAATATGAAATCATTGTCATTTTTTAGAAGACTTTCATGTCTAAAAAGTTCATATTAAGTGGATTTTCTGATTATGGCCATAAGACCTTTGTCTAGAGACTTTCTGATGGAGGATTGCATTACATCCGAGAAAAATAGAAATGTCATAGATAAATTTTTTGATATATTTTCCCAATTCTAAATGGAACGAAATTTTTAGGGTAGTCTTGCAACATATCAGAGAGACTCCCATAAAACTTTGGGCTTCAAAATCTTAAAAAAAAAACATGTGATGTACGTCCTAAGTTTGAATCCTAAATCTAAAATTTTCAGATCAAAAAACCACTTTATGAAATTTGCAAAAAAACATCAAACATCATTGTATATCATTCAAAATTCATCATTGAATAGCTTAGACAAATTATCATTCATGAAAAATGTTAGACCGACGATTCACACGCAGTTACCATCCATTTGTTTTAGATTTTAGATAGGCATCCTAACATTAACAAGCATGTAATAGAGCATTCATGATTGAGATTTCATGAAAATTAGCCTTTTTAAGCAAAATTGGCATTCGAGCATTCTAACAACCTCTAAATTTTTTTTAGAATATTAACCTTGTGCTCAAATCGAGCGAAACCATCGATGAAGGGTGATTGGAGGTTGTATCAACCCCCTTTGAATGCGGATCCTCCTTCTCTCTCTCTTCTCTTTCTCCCTTTCTTCTTCTCTTTTCTTTCTTTTCTCTTTTCTTTTCTCTTTCTTTCTCCCTCTCTCACATTTTTCTCTCTCTCACTCACATTCTCCTCTCTCTAATCACGTTATCCTCTCTTTTCTCTTGCCTATTTATACTTTTTTTCTCATCTTCTAGAAGATCCTTCTTTCATTTATTCTTTTTCTAGAAAATCTTTTTTTTCTTCCTTTCTCTATTTTCTTCTTCTAGAAAATCCTCTCCTCCTCTTTCCTTCTTCTCTCTTCTTTCCTTTTCTTCTTTTTTTTCTTCTAGAAAATCATTTTTTTCCATTTTTTCTTCTTTCCTTTCTTTTCTTCCCTCCCACGTTTTTTCTTCTTTCTTTCTTTCCTTTTTCTCATTTTTCTTCTAGAAAATCCCTTCTCTCTTTCCTTTCTCTCTTTCCTTCTTCTAGAAAATTCCTTCTCCCTTTCCTTTCTTTCTTTTTTTCCTTTTCTTCTTCCTTCTTTTCCTTCCTTTTTTTCTTTCTCCCTCTCTTTTCACGTTTTCTTTCTTAGAAAACATTTCCTTTTTTTTTTCTTTCCTTCCTCTTTCCTTCCTCTTTCCTTCCTTTTTTTTTCTTTCTCCCTCTCTCTTTTACGTTTTCTTTCTAGAAAACGTGAAGGGGAATCTTTTCTTTTTTCTTTTATTTCTCTCTCTTTTCTTTTTTTTTCTCCCATTCTCTTTCCTCTCTCTTTCCACGGCCTTACTTTCCTCTCTCTTTCCTAATATATATGTATATATATATATATATCTTATCGATATATTATATGTATTAATACATACATATATATATATATATATATATATATATATATATATATATATATATATATATATATATATATATATATATATATATATATCAATATTGGACCCAAACATGGATGACCTATCGAATATAGATAATAGAAAGTTGAAACAACTAGTTCGTCCAAGAGGCTCCAGTTGGGCATAACACCTTCGACGATTACCTTCAGTCGTTATGGGAATCAATCTTTTTTCAGACCTCTAACAGCAAGACTCATCATGCCCCTCTATCAATAGGTGCAAGATGCCTACCTTTCAGGGTTCCATACAATTCTTACCCCCTTTTTCTTTTCTTTGAATTTTCTTCTTTTTCTTGTTTTTTTCAGTTTGGGATCCATTCATAACCGGACTATTACTTTTTAAGCTCAAGGTTACTCTAGTTCATGTCCCAGTTTGGGGTTCAATGGATTCATCAATGAATCGCTTCTAGTTGAGTTCAAAATCATTCTAGCTTGTGCCCCAACTTGGGGAGCAAGGGGTATCACCATTGCATTATACCATTTTAAGTCCAAGATTAGACTAGTTTATGCCTCGGCTTGGGGGGTTCAATGGATTTCTTCATTAGACCACTCTCAGTTTGGATCCAAGATCAATTTGGTTCATGCCCCAGTTTAGGGCATAATGGCTTTCCTCATTAGACTACACTCAATTTGGGTCCAAGTTCAATCTGGTTCATACCCAACTTAGGGTTCAATGACTTTCCTCACTGAACTGTACTCAATTCGGGACTGTACTCAATTCGGGTCCAAGTTCAATCTGGTTCATGCCCAACTTAGGGCTCAAGGGCTTTCTTTATTGGACCGCACTCAATTTGGGTCCAAGGTCAATTTGGTTTATGCCCAACTTAGGGCTCAAGGGCCTTCCTCATTGAACCATACCCAATTCTGGCCCAAGGTCAATCTGGTTCATGCCCTAGTTCAGGGGTCATTGGCTTTCCTCATTGGACCGCACTCAATTTGGGTCCAAGGTCAATTTGGTTCATGCCCAACTTAGGGCTCAAGGGATTTCCTCATTGAACCATACCCAATTCAGGCCCAAGGTCAATCCGGTTCATGCCCCAGTTCAGGGGTCATTAGCTTTCCTCATTGGACCGTACTCAATTTGGGTCCAAGGTCAATCTGATTCATGACCAGCTTAGGGCTCAAGGGCTTTCCTCATTGGACCACACTCAATTTGGGTCCAAGGTCAATTTGGTTCATGCCTAACTTAGGGCTCAAAGGCTTTCCTCATTGAACCATACCCAATTCAAGCCCAAGGTCAATCCGGTTCATGTCCCAGTTCAGGGGTCATTGGCTTTCCTCATTGGACCGCACTCAATTTGGGTCCAAGGTCAATCTGGTTCATGACCAGCTTAGGGCTCAAGGGCTTTCCTCATTGGAACACACTCAATTTGGGTCCAAGGTCAATTTGGTTCATGCCCGACTTAGGGTTCAAAGGCTTTCCTCATCAAACCATACCCAATTCAGGCCCAAGGTCAATCCGGTTCATGCCCCAGTTCAGGGGTCATTGGCTTTTCTCATTGGACCACACTCAATTTGGGTCCAAGTTCAATCTGGTTCATGCCCCAGTTCATGAGTTAAGGGTTTCATCATTGGACCATTCCCTAGCCGTGATTATGGTTCTTATCCTAGCCTAGGGCATATCGGATCTCATATTTGGTCTACCCTATTGCTCGGGAAAATTCCATTCCTCCTTTTTGAATAATGAGAAATATGAGGGCAACTCTTTGGATTCTAGCATTTCCTTGGCCAACGGGGCAGAAATGCCCAAGATGGGATAGCACTATCATAGCTGAAGTTTCATTGTCTCCTGATGACTCCAGGAATTGATCTTTACTGACAGGCAATGAGGAATGCTTCTCATTCGCCATTCCTGACGAGTGATCCTAACTTGTAGCATTGGGCTATGATGGACATGGATCGTGCTCTAATTGATAGAGCTAGAGATTGATTTTGAATCGGTCTCCGATGATAGAAACAAGGTTAACTTTAAACTGGTCTCTAATTGATAGAGATCAATATTGACTTTGAATTGGTCTCTGATTGATAGAGATCAAGATTGACAGTCATGGACTGGGCTCTAATTGCTAGAGGCAAGGATTGCTTGAGTTGGGCTCCGATTGATAGAGGCCAAGGATGACAATCATGGATTGGACTCCAATTGCTAGAGATAGTGGATTGATTGAGTTGAAATGACTAAAATTCTCTATGATTCTTTCATGAAATGGAACATGAACCAGAGGTAATGATCGAACAGGCCTAAAGGCTAACTCATGCTCACATTGAGTTCGTATGAATGAAACCTTTCTTAGTTCTAACATGAATCGGGACCTGAACTGGAGTTGACGGTTGGACAAGCCTAGAAGCTAATTAAATTCAAATGAATGGAACTTTTCTTAGTTCCAACATGAATAAGAACCTGAACCACAGTTGATGGTTGGATAAGCCTAGTGGCTAATTGAATTCAGATGAATGAAACTTTTCCTAATTCCGACATGAATCAGAACCCTAACCAAAGTTGGTGGTTGGATAAGCCTAGTGGCTAATTGAATTCAGATGAATGGAACTTCTCCTAGTTTCGACATGAACCTGAACCCTAACCAAAGTTGATGGTTGGCCAATGGAACTCTTCTTAGTTCCAACATGAATCAGAACCCTAACCAAAGTTGATGGTTGGATAAGCCTAGTGGCTAATTGAATTCAGATGAATGGAACTTTTTCTAGTTCCAACATGAACCGAAACCTAAACAGGAGGTGAAGGGTGAAAAAGCCTAGGGGCCAAATGTCTCCTCCACTTTAACATGATCTGAGAGGTGATGATTGAACCTGCCTAGGGGTTAAACCTTTCTTCAGTTCTGAGATGAACCAGAAATGGTGGTTGAATCCGGAATTGAATATTTCTTTGATTCTGAGATATACTGTATGTGATTGAATCTGCCTAGGGGCTGAATCTTTCCTTATTTTTGGATGAACCGAAATGATGATTGGACCTGCCTAGGGGCTGAACCTTTCTTCAATTCTGAGATGAACCAGAAATGGTGGTTGAATCTGGGGCTGAATATTTCTTTGATTCTGAGATGAACTGGATGTGATTGAATCTGCCAGGGACTGAATCTTTCCTTAATTTTAGATGAACCGAAATGATGATTGGACCTGCCAAGGGGCTGAATCTTTCCTTAATTGAAAGGTGAATCAGGAAGGGTGATTGGACTTACTTAGGGTCTAAATTTCTCCTTAAGTGAGAATAGAATCGATAACTATGATTGGATTTGCCTAGGGGCTGAATCTTTCCTTAATTCTAAGGTACATTGAGAACGGTGATTGGATTTTCCTAGGGGCTAAAAATCTCATTGATTAAGAGATGAATCGAGAACTATGATTGGATTTGCCTAGGGACTAAATCTCTCCTTAAGTCAGAGGTGCATTGAGAACAATGATTGGATTTGCCTAGGGGCTGAATCTTTCCTTAATTCAGAGATGAATCGAGAACTATGATTGGATTTGCCTAGGGGCAGAATCTTTTCTTAATTCTGAGGTACATTGAGAACTATGATTGGATATGCCTAGGGGCTGAATCTTTCCTTAATTCTGAGGTGAATCGAGAACAGTGATTGGATTCGCTTAGGGGCTAAAACTCTCCTTGATTATGAGATGAACTGAATATGATATTTGAGTAGGCCCAGGGACAAATTGTACAAGAATATTGTAAACTTTTTCAAGTATAGGTGCTTGTCGCTGCCTAAACTGAATCTTCTATTGCACCAGATTGACTGAATTACTGATTGTGTTCTCAAAGCTGGTTGCCTCATTTCTTACAAAATTTGATGTTCAATCAAGATCTAGATTCATGGCTTCCATTGATTCATTTAGAAAGATAACATGGATGGATCTCAAGGTGGGAGATCAAGACAATTCCCTAGTTGTAGGGGCCTCTCACCCTAAAAGGGTGGATATGGTTGCAGTTTGATTCTCTTTTCTAAAGACATTGAAATCCAATAGAGAAATATCAAGATTCTAGACATCAAGAGGAATGGAAGAAGTCACATGCACAATCAAAGATGACTTAACCAAACAAAGTTAGCTCCTTCATAAAGGCAATTGGGTAAACATTATCCGAGTCAATTTAGTTGAATTTGGTTAAGCCATGTGTTCGGTCTTGGGACCTCGTGATTCTAAAAATGGATAATCAATGGTACCAAGGTCTGGTCACTTGGGTTATCGAATTCAGTGAAATTGAAATGGATATATTAATCCGTTGTCCTTATTAGTGATGGTTAGTAAAAGAGGTTTATAGATGAACAAACTAGTAAATTTCTTCTTGACCATGGTATCTATGTCTTGATAGGGATTTTCTGTTCGTTTTTCGAAATCGACGTGTTAACAATGAGAGATTCGACACATCGAGCTTACTTAATGGAGGGTGTATAGTGACATTCTATTATGATGTAGAACAGGTGTATACATACCTCATACTCCCAATGGGTGAGAGTTCAAGATGCTCATCGTGTAGATTCTAACATGTTGACTAATCGAGGACAAAAATGGACAGAACTTCGACATCTCAAACATGGATGTCATGGTTGAGCAGACTTTACTGGGTCGGTTCAGGGATGAACCAAAAATAACAAACATTGGGCTATAATCTGGGTTAGGACAGAAAAGGCCACCTTGACAAGGACGGGGTAACCTATCACCGAATACACGATGAATAATGGGCCCCCAATCCCTTTATATACTATGTTGCAAGGATCCAAGCGACGTAGAGTAGCATAACACATTCTCAGGTGGACCCAAGAAATGCTCGTTAGAAGATGCTCGCCGATCGTGGTCTCCCAAAGTACAGGCCAAGGTTGTGTGTTTTGCCTAGCGGGCTACCCCATATGCATGGGACCCGGTTCGGGTACTCGCACGAATGTGTGACTGAACCCATTCCCCTCAAAGTAATATTATACAAGCATAAATATAGTATCCTAAGGGCTAACATCCAATTCACACAAGGAAAGTTTTCATTTCGGAGTTTGACGTTTATGTCCCCAGTGAAGTCGCCATTGTGAGGACAAAGATGAAAATCTTTTGGAAGTCGCCACCTAGATTAAGGTCTAGGACCTTGAAAAATGTAAAATCTCACCCTAAGGTAAGACTTCAATTGACTCATGACCCTTAGATAGGATTTTTGGTCCATCAGAGATTGGGTAAGCGTCAGGTTACGGTTATGGGAAGGGGTTAGGCACCCAAACTGCCCGATCAAAATCGGTCTCCTATACCTTTCCTATGCTAGACACTATCTATTAAACCAAACCAAACCAAGTGGTTTGATATCATTGAACCGAATCTGTATCCATCAGATTGCCTATGTATCACTGAATTATTTCGAAAATCAAGTTCACCATCGTAGTTCAGGTGTGATTAAAGTTTATGGCTGTGATTTATGCTTGTGCATGATTAAGTTCTTTGTTCAAGTTGAAGTTTATGCTTGAAAGGATGAGAAACCCTATGGGTTAGGATCTGGATAGTCCATGTGGACTGATAGATAGTCCTAGTGGATCTAAGAATAACCCTATTTGGGTCAAAATATGGATAACCCATTCTGGGTTAGAATGTGGATAACCCTATCTGGGTTGGAATGTGGATAATCTTATTTGGGTCAAAATGTGGGTAAATATCCTAATGGATCTATGGATAGTCCAAGTGGACTAAGGTGTGGATCCAAATTTGGGTTTCTCCCAAATAGCCTACGTATCCTAGGGTTTGCCCTAGGAATCAGAATCTTAGTTCGGGCTGGATAACCTATTCTAGGTTAAAGATTGAGAACCTATTCTAGGTTTAGGTTTTAGAACATATTCTAGGTTTATGATTGAGAACCTATTCTAGGTTTAGGATTGAGAACCTATTCTAGGTTAGGGTTTACCGAGGGGCAAAATCGTCATGAATTATCCTTATCAACCTAAGCTTTAATTTTGAAAAGTTTGGCAAAACATTTTTTTTTCTTTATTAAGGTTTTAATTATTCCCATTATGCCCTTCCCAAGAATGTGGGTGCCTAAATGCACATCCCCACGCCTAATATATTTGCTAGGTGTACAGATATAGCAGTTCGACTAGGGTGCAACATAAATTAAATTATTGCCAAAATTGAAATATTCTAAGCATGGCATGTATGATATTTATGGTAACTATCACAAAATATAGTAAGATTATGAAAATCTCTCTAATATGGCATGCGTTGCAAATAAGGCAAGAACCTAATATGACAAGATCTAATATGCTAATCTAAGCATGGCAAGACCTAATATGGCAAAATCTAATATGGCAAGATCTAATATGCATCTATATATCAATATGGTAAGTACCAATCATAGAATGCATATATGACATGAATTTTTCAAAAAAAGAAAGATCTTATATGCTATTTTCTAAGCATAGTAAGACTTAAAAATGGTAAGAAATTAAGATTTTGCTAAATATGGTAAAAATCTATCTATTCTACCAAAAATAGCAACACATGAAATGTGGCAAACATGGTATGCACAATCCAAACAAAGCATATGAATGCTCCAAATATAGCCATTTATCCAAATATGACAGAATTCACTTAAACAATCATTAATGTTATAATGAATGAGACATCAATGAAACCTTTTTTGAAAAGTATAAAATTATCAAAAAAAAATATATGTTCAATGTTCTTTGAAAAAATTATAATTTTATGAAGAAATTTGGGAAGATTATGATTCATAACTGTCAAAATTGTGACACAAGGTTTCAAATAATGGGCAAAACTATGAACTGTATTCAGATTTGTCACATTATACAAGAATGACCATAAGTAGGTCTTTTGAAACTCAAATCAAGCTCAAATTTTTTTCATAGAAAGATGACTTAATATATTATATTTCATATGAAGGAGTTGAATCCCAACAGAAAGCAAAAATAGGTCAAAGATATGCCCTAAGACCGAACATGTGCACTGGTCAAATCTGTTCCAGATTTTTGACCAGTTGCACCATAAATTCCAAATAAAACTCTATTCATAATTAAAATTAAATACATAAATATTTCTATGTAAATAACTGTCTGATCTAAATTTTAATTAAGAAAAATAAGTTAA
Organism: Protea cynaroides; assembly: GCA_028583415.1. Classification (NCBI taxonomy): domain Eukaryota; kingdom Viridiplantae; phylum Streptophyta; class Magnoliopsida; order Proteales; family Proteaceae; genus Protea; species Protea cynaroides. Next base: position 69,685,451 of record CM053266.1, on the reverse strand, counting down.
AATAGAATATTTGCTTTGTAAAAATTGACTCTTTCCAATCATGCAAATCAGTACTTCATGACAGATTCAAAATCAGAGTACTATGCACTTAAAAATTGATATCAATTCAATACAAAATTGAAAAAATATGAAATCAGTGTAATTTTTTAGAAGACTTTCATGTCTAAAAAGTTCATATTAACTGGATTTTCTGGTTATGGCCATAAGACCTTTGTCTAGAGACTTTCTAATGGAGGATTGCATTACATCCGAGAAAAACAGCAATGTCAAAGACAAATTTTTTGATATATTTTCCCAATTCCAAATGGAACGAAATTTTTAGGGTAATTTTCTAACATATCAGAGAGACTCCCATAAAACTTTGGGATTCAAAATTTTAAAAAAAATACATGTGATGTATGTCCTAAATTTGAATCCTAAATCTAGAATTTTCAGATCAGAAAACCACTTTATGAAATTTACAAAAAACATCAAACATCATTTTATATCATTTAAAATTCATCATTGAATAGCTTAGACAAATTATCATTAATGAAAAATATTAGACATAGGCATCCTAACATTAACAAGCATGTAATAGAGCATTCATGATTGAGATTTCATAGAAATTAACATTTTTTCTAGCAAAATTAACATTCGAGCATTCTAACGACTCTAAATTTGTTTAGAGTACTAACCTTGTGCTCAAATCGAGCAAAATCATCGATGAAGGGTGATTGGAGGTTGTATCAACCCCCTTTGAATGCGGATCCTCCTTCTCTCTCTCTTCTCTTTCTCTCTTTTCTTCTTCTCTTTTCTTTCTTTTCTCTTTTCTTCTCTCTTTCTTTCTCCCTCTCTCACGTTTTTCTCTCTCTCACTCACGTTCTCCTCCTCTAATCACGTTCTCCCCTCTCTATGGTCTGGAAAAAAATGTCCTTCATCTCTCTTCTCTTGCCTATTTATACTTTTTCTCTCATCTTCTAGAAAATCCTTCTTTCCTTTCTTCTTTTTCTAAAAAAATCTTTTTTTCTTCCTTTCTCTCTTTCTTTCTTCTAGAAAATATTCTCCTCCTCTTTCCTACTTCTCTCTTCCTTCCTTTTCTTCTTTTTTTCTTCTAGAAAATCATTTTTTTCTATTTTTTTCTTCTTTCCTTTCTTTTCTTTCTTCCCATGTTTTTTCTTCTTTCTTTCTTTCCTTTTTCTTCTTCTTCTTCTAGAAAATCCCTTCTCTCTTTCCTTCTTCTAGAAAATTCCTTCTCTCTTTCCTTTCTTTCTTTTTTCCTTTTCTTCTTCCTTCTTTTCCTTCCTTTTTTTTTTCTTTCTCCCTCTCTTTTCACGTTTTCTTTCTTAGAAAACATGTTCATTTTTTTCTTTTTTTTTTCTTTTTTTTCTTTCCTTCCACTTTCCTTCCTTTTTTTTTTCTTTCTCCCTCTCTCTTTCATGTTTTCTTTCTAGAAAACGTGAAGGGGAATCTTTTTTTCTTTTTTCTTTTATTTCTCTCTCTTTCCTTTTTTCTTTCTCTCATTCTCTTTCCCATGGCTTCTCTTTCCTCTCTCTTTCCACGGCCTCACTTTCCTCTCTCTTCCCTAACATATATATATATATATATATATATATATATATATATATATGTGTGTGTGTGTGTATTAATACATATAATATATCCATAAGATATATATATATATATATATGTATTATATATAATAATATATTATACATTATACATGTATAAAAGAAATAGATGCATATGGACTGACATAACTTGGTCTGGATTGGTCTGAGTTGGGTCGGGCTAAGTTAGACTAAGCTGGATTAAGCTGGTTTGGACTAAGGTTGATATTTCATAGTCCATTTCTGTCACCCTTTCATATGGAATTTTTCGATAGCATCTATTCTAAATTTTCTACGTTCACTTTGTAGAACATTAAAAATGAGAAATATTGAAACTTGAATCATCTCATTTGGAAATGAAATGGCCAACTTATGAATTTCTGAAGTTTAAACAAGCCAATTATTAATAATTTAGCTGACCATTCTGCATGGAATTCTTCGGAGACTTCTACCCTAGATTTTTTTACGTCCACTTTGTAGAATACTAAAAATGGAACATATTGCATGGGACCTACTGGTGATTTTTACCTGGGATTTTTTACGTCCACCTTGTGGAACATTAGAAATGAAGAATAATGGCCTTGGAATCGTCTGAATCCGACGTAGAACGACAAAGATATGAAGCTTTGAAGTTCTAATGATAATTTTGCATGAAAGCTTGCATGGGGCCCATTGGTGACTTCTACCCGGTATTTTTCACGTCCACTTTGAAGATGACTGATAATAAGGAATATTGGCATTTCAATCATTTGATTCCGATATCAGATGACCAAGATATGATGTCTTGAAGTTTGAATGATAATGCATGCATGATACGATAATTATGTAAATGCCCTTGCACTTTCAAACTACGATATCTTCCTTGTTTGACGTCAGAATTTGATGATTCCAGTCTCATTTTGAAGATAATTTCACGACCTATTCATCCAAGTAGGTAATATCCATTGATCCTACTGCGGGGTTCATTAGAGAATCACTAACCTTTGGGTTAAAGGCCGAAAACCTGCCATATTGGTTCACTTATATTGAAGGTGGCAAAAATGGGGTGCTTACAGGTAGATTGGCTGGAGTAGCTTGGTTGTTCACCTCATTTGATTTGCTCCAATCTGATTATCAATATTTAGCATCTACTCAGATGAGTTTTCACTACCCGTTCTCGACCCAGATAGTGGTGGGGTCAGATTGCAACATCTTCTTAATGCTCAGCGGACGATGGATCAGTGTGTGGCGGATCTTACTTTGAGTCTCCACATCACCCAAGAGTATAGCTTTATCTTCTTTTATAGTTACTTTCATTTTTGATGTATGGCCATTGTTCTTATATCTCTGTTGGATTTAGCCCGAGATCTTTCCCTTTACCTCTATAAGGATTTAGGTATTACTAGCCATTTTTCTTCTTTCTCTGTCATACATCGAGTTTCACATCTTGTGAGTACCAACTCGGTATTCCAATTTTACTGCTTTACAAATGCTTCCTTCTTGCTACTGTACTATATCCTTTGTATACTTAGACAACTGCCCAACTTATAGATCATACCCTATATTAATTGTTTATCAGGATACATTTAGATTTTCTTTTTCTGTCTGTGTATACATATGGTTCTACCTTTTATATGTACATTATTGTCTTGTTTAGGTTCTGTCTCAACCAACACAGGTGCTTATGGTGTGATTGTATTAAAACTTTTAATTTTATCCTAACTCAGTTCATAGACTCTAGTGAAAGTATTCGAGTTTGATGGGTAAGGCTTGAGAGCTCTGATACCAAGTTGTTACACCCCAATTCTGGACTAACCAGAATGGTGTGATGAACCGTCAATAAATCAACAGTTCAACTAGGATCTCGTATAGGCTATGCCAACCATGTTAAACCAAAACATATTCTACATTAATCAGAGATAATAAAGTAAATAGCAGAAGTCTTATTAATAATGAACTGAGGTCTAATCATGATAAATAATTAATATTCCAGTTATCTCCAAGTAATCAAAACATAATTTAATACATATTATAAATATCCAAATACGAAAGTTAAACACTAAGCACATCCATAGTTGAAATTCTCGTTTAACGAATCATAATAGTCCTCCACAGTTTGCTCATCCATAGCCACCACCTATTCATATGTTGGCGTGAAGACATAATCTTCAACCATAATACCTGCAATTTCAGAAACTAAAAAGAATTGCACGCGTGAGGGTCAGCTCTCCAACTTGAGCTCAATGAGTGAACAAAACAATGCAACAAACATATGCATGCATTCAATTCATATCTTTGGTCTGATTTTTAAGTTTGCAATGTGCTATAGAAAGGATTGGAGGCCCCCACACCTCTATACATGAGTGTGTGAATCCACCCAATGGATCAAACACCATTGTCGTCCCACATGCACCCACCATGGAATAGAAATAGAGCTAAAATGTTCGAATCAAACACCGCATAACACTTCCCCTAATGCCCTACCCATACCAACATGTAAGCCCTGCTAGTGAGGGCTTGCAAACTAGGCTCGCAACTAACCAATCCTAAATGTCATCCAGTGTATCCAAGGCCTCACTCTAGCATCCCTCAATATGTCCATAGAGATAGAGCAAAGGCCCTCCGGCAGAGTCAGAGACTACGCGGTCCGAGACCACCTCCCCTGATGCCCTATGACGTAATATTTCTACTAAGGTAATGACGATACGACGATGTCAGTGAACAAGACTTGAGTAGAGATAGAGCTAGAGTCTGGTGACCAGGATGAACCACAATGTCACGTCCTCCCCCTGATGCTCCACTCGCATTAAGCACACTAACCATACACATATAATCACATTTCTATCCCTAGCATCATCCTCATCATATTATAAATAGATAGAAATAAATATGCATGAGCAAAATATAACAATAATATTGGATGACATGTGAGATGCACATTACAAGCAAGCAATCATAGAATCGTTCATGGTATTGGACACAATGAAATAAAATAGCTTGTTAATATCCAATTAGTTTAGGTCTTGTTCCCTCATCTTTGATTGATATTTGTTCCTCTTCCAAGCTTTGGAAGTCACTTTGAATCTATTGAGAACCTAAACAATTAATATATTTAAGTTAGGGTTCAAGTTTATCAAATTACAGTAGTCAAAAACCTGGTTTAGTCTCAAGATATGCTTGCTGTCATCGTTGTCACACCCTAATTTTGATCCAACCAGAATGGTGTGAGTGAACCGTCATTGAACCAACGGTTTACACCAGGATCTCGAATGGGCCGTGTCCACTCATACAAACCATTACACATAACCACAATCAGAATATAAATATACAGCGGAAGACTTTAAATAGAATGAACTGAGTATCTATTGATAATTTAAATACGTATCCAATTATCCAAATTCAAACACATAAAATAATATCATTACATCTCTTTAATCCAATCGAAAATAAGTAAAATAAATAAAAAACCAATCAAAGGTACACGCAGAAAGGGCACTCGCATGAAGCGTCATGCTCGTCCTCTCCTGCCTGTACACCCAGAGCAGCAACATCACCATACGCTGGAGCGTTCATGTAGTCATCCACAGTGTAACCTGCATCAACATCTAAAACAATGTACGTACAAAGGGTGAGCTCACAACACAGCTCAGTAAGATAATCAGACAGTTTCACAATATTATGCATGAGTAACAATCATTTTATGCTGTGGTCTGGTTTTAAGTTTGCAATGTGCTATAGAAAGGTTTGGTGGCCCCCGTACCTCTATACACGAGTGTGTGGCACCTCATGGATCACACCCCCATTGGCCCACATGCACCCATCATGGAATAGAGATAGAGCTAAGATACCCCCGTACCTCCCCTGATACTCTACCCATACCAGTACCTAAGCCCCTACTGGCCAGGGCTCGCAAACTGGGCTCGCAACTAACCAATCCTATATGTCATCAATGTACGCTCTATCCCAACACAGCCGTCTACGGCATAGAGATAGAGCTAAGGCATTCCCACACCTCCCCTGATGCCCTATCCGCAACTAACCCACTAGGATAGAAACAATACGCAGGTAGACCCTATCCCAACATAACTCCCTACGGCATAGAGATAGAGCTAAAGCATCATGGACAAGCCAGCGTCGACCTCGAAGACCACAATGCCACATAACAATGGCCAGGCCAGCATCAACATCGGAGACCACCGTACCACGACCTTCCCCTGATGCCCCACCCGTACCAAGCATGTTAAGACAGAATACTACAAAAGGTGCTAGTGTGAGGAGCGATCCCAGGCCCATGCCCCACTCCACACACTAACGAAAACAATCACATGCTTAACAATCACATCCTATCAATGCATGAACAATAATAATAACTGAAAGTAAAGGATGGCATGTGAATATGCACAAACATCACATCATAGATATTCAGGTGATTAACATCGACTTACTGTCCATTAATTATTAGGTTTAGGTCAGATTCCCTTACCTGACGCTCGTTTGTTAGCTTGCTCCACGTCGCAAGATCCAAACGGAAACTCACAAAGTCCTACAATATTATTAGGGTTTCATTAGAATATTTTTCTTAGGGTTTCATGTTGGTCGGAAACCAACAAAGATTATAAAATACCCTCACAGAGCTGACCGGTGGCATATACCGATCGCAGCTCTGTGGGGAAGACTGGCGACCGGTATGGTCAGCCGGTCCCCACAGACCAGCCTCCCGAGGGATACCGGTGGCAACATACCGGTCGCACTATGTGCAACCGGTATAGTCGACCGGTATGTCTCCGGAAGACCATATATGGGTTTTTTCGACTGCCGTCGATCATCCTCCATGGATTTCCAAGGTTTCTCCTATCCATTCTAAGTCTAAAATTTGAGTTAGAGTTATCCCCAACTCATTCAAGTCTCGTTTCGATGAATATCATCTCGAAACTCGAATCTAGGGTTTGATGGCAAGTTAGGGTTTATTGGCCAATTAGGGTTTTAGATCAATACCTACCTTGCATGGTATTGATCCACCCACACAACTATTCTAGAGTCATAGGGTAAGAAGAATGGTTAAAACACTTACCGTTGACTGGCGTAGCGTGAGCGTCGTCAAACGGTAATGGCGGCACCTTCTTCTTCTTCCTTGCTCCTTCTCCTTTCCAACCTCTTTCTCTTCTCTAGGGTTTGTGAGAGACAATGGAAAGGATTTGAGGAGGCTTAAGGGTGTATTTATAGGCTAGATTTAGGGTTTAGTAACCCTACTAGGATTAGGAAAGTCTTAGGAATCGAAATCAGGAAAGTGGGACCCTCAGAAGTCAATTTCTGGATTTCCACACTTAGCTGCGCAGACCTGACCGGTCGACCGGTACAAAGACCGGTACCATCGACCGGTCAACATAAAATTATGTTGATTCGATCGTCTTTGGTCCGATTTTATACCTGTTTGTCATCCACTCGTCCCGTCTGGCCCGGTGATAATCGGAAGACCTGTCACGACATCAAAACCAAGGTTTAGACTGGGTTTACGGAGTGCGGGTCTTACAACTCCCCCACCCTTAAAAGAAATTTCGGCCCCAAAATTTGAACATACCTTGATCGTTGAAAAGGTTAGGGTACTCCTTCCTCATTGCGCTCTCCTCTTCCCAAGTAATTTCCTCCACATTTTGGCTTCTCCAATGCACCTTCACATAATGGATATCCTTGGTTCGAAGTTGCTAAACTTTTCGACTTGAGAGCATCACAGGCACCACTTCGAATGTTAAGTCTTCAGTCAAGTCTGGGGGAACAGCGGTCAAGATGTGCGATGGATCTCTGACATACTTCTTCAGTAATGATACATGGAACACGTTATGAACGCTTGACATAGATGGTGGTAGAGCCAATTGATATGCTACATTACCACGTCTGTTCAATATCTCATATGGTCCCACATACCTGGGGCAAAGCTTCCCCTTCTTACCAAATCATTTCAGGCCTCGCACCGGTGATACCTTCAAGAATACCTTATCACCCACTGCAAACTCCAGATCTCGACGTCGATTATCCGCATAGTGCTTCTGTCGAACTTGAGCTGTCTTTACTCTCTCCTTGATCTGATCAATCACTCGGCAATATGACCCACTTGCTGGCAGTTGAAACACTTGATATTCGGGTTATATCCGGCATTCTGAGGTACAGGTGGTGCCGCATTGTGCCTTGCAGGCACTGTAGCGGTCTGAGCCCTGTATGGGCGGAAGGGTCTATTGTTACCGCCACCCGAACTCTCACTAGCAGGTCTCTTCACTCCCCAGTTTTGAGCGAAGAAGCTGTCCCTCTGACTGGACTCTATCACCCTTGCAACCTGTACAGCCTCATTGTAGATCTTCTTGTCCAAACCCAAGATGTGCTCTCTGATGCTTCCACGTAGTCCCATGGTGAACCTACATGTCTTGCTCTCTTCCTCTTGCATACTCGCCGGTGCGAAGAAAAATAACTCCTCGTACCTCTGCTGGTCGGCATCCACAGTCGACTGGGACTGCTGCAAATTAAGGAACTCCTTCTCCATTTGATCTCTGAAACTCTTCGAAAAGTATTTATCAAAGAAGGCAGCCTTGAACACTTCCCAATCAACCTGTGTATGCTTCGTCTCCAGATATGCCCATGTAGAATTCCACCAAGCATTTGCATCTTCTTTCAACATGTGAGTGGCAAATAAAACCTTTTCCTCCTCTGTACATGTCATCAGTCGGAAGTTTTTCTCCATCTCTACAATCCACTGTGCTGGCCACAATGGTCTTCCTTCCTTACCGGTGAACGATGAAGGCTTCAACTTCAGGAATCTATCCACCGCTCTGCTCAGATCATGTTGTCCCTGAGTGTTCATTCCGTACCATGGTGGTGGATACGGGTAGGCTCCCGGGTACGCAGAAGGCGACGAAAACTGATGTGATGGTGGTACATTCTGAGCTTGGCCCATCGGCCTTGGGCTACCCTGCATCGGCTGTGAAGAAATTTTCTCTCCAGACTCAGGCGTACCGTCAGTGGGAACCGAACCCGATGGCCTGAGCATCTTTAGTATCTCGCTCAGGAATTCCTTTTGCTGAGCTTGCATCTGATAGACCAAGTTTGTAACAATGGTCTCAGAATTCCTGTGGGGTGGGCCAGGTAAATTTGTCGGCACTTCTGGAACCTGTTCCTCCTCCACTTCCGGACTTGGCTCTCTAACATGGTCTTGTTCAACCTGTTCTTCCTCCAGGTGCATCCTGGCCTGATGACGCTTCCTACCCCTACGACCATTTCCTCCCACCATCTTAGACTATTCTATTTGGATCTGAGAAGAAGACATAACACGTGAGAACCACAATAATAGTAGTGTTAGTGTTGAACAATACAAGGGGAAATAGTCGAAAAGTAAAATTTCAATTTGCATAATTTTTAAAATTTTTAAACAATTTTTTCTAGCTTTTCTGGTGCGTACCCGTCGCAACATACCGGTCGCACCTCTGTATACAGGGTTGCGACCGGTATAGTCCACCGGTCAGAATTAGAATTCTGACCGAGACATAGCGGTCGCATACCTGGGGAGATACCGGTCGACCGGTATAGGCAAAACCGTCGACCGGTATGCCCAAATTGGCTTTAAAATCGCGAAAAACTGAGAATTTTCTCACTTTTCCTTTCTTCCTTCTCTCCGGTGGCGATTTTCCTCTGGGTTCCGAGTTGCTACAGTCCAACCGGTGCCTTTAGAAGCCGATTTATTCCGTTCAAGACCTAGCACATCGTCTCCAGGTAGGTCTCTTCCCTCTCTCTCATATTTTTACAAATTTCTCATATCGTCTATAAGTAGAAATTTAGGTTTTTCATTGATCGAGATGCTCCAACCGTAGGAACTCTTTTCCTTCGGCTTGGAAAGGGTTTAGGGACCCCCAAGAGCAAAAGCCCTCAATCAATTTGGGGTTTCACCGAACGGTTTTTATAAAAATCAAATTTTTACAACTTTTGACCTAGGTTTTCAAAAAAATTTCAAAATTTCTGATTTTTCTTAAATTTCTTGAAATTTCTCATTGTAATTGCCTATGATTGATTTGTCGAAGAGGGTGGGGGTTACGTAAGTCCTCCTCCCCATGTTTTTGGGTGAGTTTGAGGCTTTTTCCCAATTTACTATCGTTATGCTGCCGAAATTTTGATAATTTCTAACATTTTATCTTGATTTCTTTTGTTTTGTAGATTAAAAAAAATGGCTCCCTGACGTGCTCTTGGGAAACGTCCTCATGGCTCGAGCTCACGTGCTCCCCAGCCACCAGTTCCCCAACTTGACGAACATTGGTTTTGTTCAGTAGAGGCACAAGCTCGATTTTCATGGTTCGATAACAAAAGCATAGAATCCGGGCATCGGATTAACTTGGAACAATTGGACCGGTTCGATGTAAGAGCGGCTTTTGGCAGGCTTGGTTGATTGCCTGTCATTTCTTACACATATACCACCCGTCCCAATCTGGTTAAGCATTTCTTTGCTAACCTGGAGCTGCACGGAGATGTTAACGATCCCAACCAAGGTAGGGATTTACGCATCTCTAGCTATGTCCAGGGTGTCCCCATTTCATTCAACACCCACCAGCTGGCCGACCTTCTAGGGGTTCCAAATGATGGAGACCTAGTATATTGCCCTCCCAAAGCGAAGGGCTATCTGACTGAGGATCTGCACCGAGAGATAGCAGATCAAATACTAAACCCTGGAGCTCCTATGAAGGCGGCTAGCTTGAGGCCTATACCTCGGGTATACAGTCGCATCATTCAGCACAACATCGTGCCCCAGAGCGGCCATTATAGTGAGTTATCCCAGCTCACTCAGTACATTACTTATTACGTCTGCACTGGGGAGCGGGTCTCTCTCCCATATCTCATCATTAGGACCATGCATCAGGCGACCCTGGCCGATCAGGCCAGTAACCTTCCCTACGGTCGTCTCATTACCTTCCTGCTACGTCGCCTGGGCGTGAGCATGAGAGGCGAGGTGACCGTTGAGGATACTATGACCTCCGACATAGACTGGGACACCATTCAAAGGATGCAGATGGTTGATCTGCCTGTTAGCGATGACGAGTTGGAGGCTCGCCCTTGCCCACTTGGGAGGGTAGCAGCCACGGCGGCAGCAGCAGCAGCAGCCAATGCAGCCTATGCAGCCGAGCTCGAGCGCGATGATGACGAGGATAGAGCCGAGGGTGTACCAGTGTCAGCTCCACAGCCTACACCTGCAGCACCACCATCTTCCTCTACAGCTGGACTTTCTCATCCTTCCCCAGACCCGGTGTTGAGTATGTTCACTGAGATCCGGGACACCCAGAGGGTCATCCTAGAGTCTCAGCGAGAGATCGGTCAGGAGTTGGGACGTCTGGCTCGTAGCCTACGGGTGACTCAGGACCAGGTGCATTGGCTTAGGGTCGCTTGTGAGCGAGATTATGATATAGCAGACCCTATTCCTCCTAGGCCCCCTACCCCATGATTGTCCCTTTTATTTCTCTTTTACATATGACTGTTTATATAACAGGGTAACTGTTCGGTTTGTGGACTGTACCCTGTAGCACTATTTCATTTGATACTCATTTTCTTGTTTAATGAAAATTTATGTTTCACCTAACTAGTGTATGTGCACATGTTAAGTTCCATATTTAGAATAGTACATTATTCTCTTTCTTAATCAGTCTCAGGTATCAAACAATGCTTAGGGTGTGTTTGTATTAAGATTTTTAATTTTTTCCTAACTCAGTTCATTAACTTATTTAAGTGTAATATGATTTGTTGGACAGAGCCCGAGTGCACTTATACCAAGTTGTCACACCCCAATTCTGATCCAACCAGAATGGTGTGAGTGAACCGTCATTGAACCAACGGTTCACACCAGGATCTCGAATGGGCCGTGTCCACTCATACAAACCATTACACATAACCACAATCAGAATATAAATATACAGCGGAAGACTTTAAATAGAATGAACTGAGTATCTATTGATAATTTAAATAAGTATCCAATTATCCAAATTCAAATATATAAAATAATATCATTACATCTCTTTAATCCAATCAAAAATAAGTAAAATAAATAAAGAAAAACCAATCAAAGGTACACGCAGAAAGGGCACTCGCATGAAGTGTCATGCTCGTCCTCTCTTGCCTGTACACCCAGAGCAGCAACATCACCATACGCCGGAGCGTTCATGTAGTCATCCACAGTGTAACCTGCATCAACATCTAAAACAATGTACGTACAAAGGGTGAGCTCACAACACAGCTCAGTAAGACAATCAGACAGTTTCACAATATTATGCATGAGTAACAATCATTTTATGCTGTGGTCTGGTTTTAAGTTTGCAATGTGCTAAAGAAAGGTTTGGTGGCCCCCGCACCTCTATACACGAGTGTGTGGCACCTCATGGATCACACCCCCATTGGCCCACATGCACCCATCATGGAATAGAGATAGAGCTAAGATACCCCCGTACCTCCCCTGATACTCTACCCATACCAGTACCTAAGCCCCTACTGGCCAGGGCTCGCAAACTGGGCTCGCAACTAACCAATCCTATATGTCATCAATGTACGCTCTATCCTAGCACAGCCATCTACGGCATAGAAATAGAACTAAGGCATTTCCACACCTCCCCTGATGCCCTATCCGCAACTAACCCACTAGGATAGAAACAATACGCAAGTAGACCCTATCCCAACATAACTCCCTACGGCATAGAGATATAGAGCTAAAGCATCGTGGACAAGCCAGCGTCGACCTCGGAGACCACAATGCCATATAACAATGGTCAGGCCAGCATCAACATCGGAGACCATCATACCACGACCTTCCCCTGATGCCCCACCTGTAAGACCCGCACTCTGAAAACCCGGTCTAAACCTTGGTTCTGTGTCATGACAGGTCTTCCGATCATCACCGGGCCAGACGGGGCAAGCGGATAACAAACAGGTATAAAATCGGACCGAAGTCGACCAATTATACCTGATTTTAGGTATACCGGTCGATGGTACCGGTCTTGGTACCGGTCGACCGGTATGGCCTGCGCAGCTATGTGCGAGAATCTGGAAATTGGTCTCTACGGGTCCCGCTTTCCTGATTTCGAATCCTAGAAGTTTCCTAATCCTAGTAGGGTTACTAAACCCTATTTCTAGCCTATAAATACACCCTTAAACCTCCTCAAATCCTTTCCATTGTCTCTCACAAACCCTAGAGAAGAGAAAGAGGTTGGAAAGGAGAAGGGGCTAGGAAGAAGGAGGAGGTGCCGCCATTACCGTTCGACGACGCTCTCATTACGCCAGTCAACGGTAAGTGTTTGAATCCATCTTCTTACCCTATGTTAGTTGTGTGGGTGGATCAATACCATGCAAAGTAAGTATTGATCTAAAACCCTAAATTGGCCAATAAACCCTAAGTTGCTGTCAAACCTTAGATTTGGGTTTCGAGATGATATTCATCGAAATAAGACTTGAATGAGTTGGGGATAACTCTAACTCAAAGCCTAGACTTAGAATGGATAGGAGAAACCCTGAAAATCCATGGAGGATGATCGTCGGCAGTCGAAAAACCCATGTATGATCTTCCGGAGACATACCAGTCGACTATACCGGTTGCACATAGTGCGACCGGTATGTTGCGACCGCTATCCCTCGGGAGGTTGTCTGTGGGGACCGGCTGACCATACCGGTTGCCAATCTTTCCCACAGAGCTGCGACCGGTACATGCCACCGGTCAGCTCTGTGAGGGTATTTTGTAATCCATGTTGGTTTCCGACCAACATGAAACTCTAAGAATGTTATTTTAATGAAACCCTAATAATATTGTAGGACTTTGTGACTTGTCGTTTGGATCTTGCGACGTGGAGCAAGTTATCGAACGAGCGTCAGGTAAGGGAATCTGACCTAAACCTAATAATTAATGGACAGTAAATCGTTGTTAATCATTGAATATCTATGATGTGATGTTTGTGCATATTCACATGTCATCCTTTACTTTCAGTTATTATTACTGTTCATGCATTGATAGGATGTGATTGTTAGTCCTGTGATTGTTTTTCGTTGGTGTGTGGAGTGGGGCATGGACCTGGGATCGCTCTTCACATTAGCACCTTTTGTAGTATTCTGTCTTAACATGCTTGGTACGGGTGGGGTATCAGAGGAAGGTCGTGGTACGATGGTCTCCGATATTGATGTTGTCCCGGCCATTGTTATGTGGTACTATGGATTTCGAGTCGACGCTGGCTTGTCCACGATGGTTTAGCTCTATCTCTATGCCGTAGGGAGTTATGTTGGGATAGGGTCTACCTGCGTATTGTTTCTATCCTAGTGAGTTAATTGCGGATAGGGCATCAGGGGAGGTGTGGGAATGCCTTAGCTCTATCTCTATGCCGTAGACGGCTGTGCTGGGATAGAGCATACATTGATGACATATAGGATTGGTTAGTTGCGAGCCCAGTTTGCAAGCCCTGGCCAGTAGGGGCTTAGGTACTGGTATGGGTAGAGTATCAGGGGAGGTACGTGGGTATCTTAGCTCTATCTCTATTCCATGGTAGGTGCATGTGGGCCAATGGGGGTGTGATCCATGAGGTGCCACACACTCGTGTATAGAGGTGCGGGGGCCACCAAACCTTTCTATAGCACATTGCAAACTTAAAACCAGACCACAACATAAAATTGATTGTTACTCATGCATAATCTTGTGAAACTGTCTGATTGTCTTACTGAGCTGTGTTGTGAGCTCACCCTTTGTATATACATTGTTTTTAGATGTTGATGCAAGATACACAGTGGACGACTACGTGAATGCTCCGGCGTATGGAGGTGTGGCTACTTTGGATGTACAAGCGGGGGAGGACGAGCATGATGCTTCATGCGAGTGCCCTTTCTGTGTGTACTTGTGATGGATTTTTATTTAGTTGTTTCAGTTATTTTCGTTTGATATTAAGGGATGTAAAAGATATTTATTTTATGTGTTTGAATTTGGATAATGGGATATTTATTTAAATTATCAATAGATACTCAGTTCATTCTATCTAAAGTCTTTCGCTGTATATTTATTTTCTGATTGTGGTTATGTGTAATGGTTTGTATGGGTGGACACGGCCTATTCGAGATCCTGGTGTGAACCGTTGGTTTAATGACGGTTCACTCACACCATTCTGGTTGGATCAGAATTTGGGATGAGACAACTTGGTATCAGAGCTCTCGGGCTCTGTCTACACACTATATTACACTTAACTGGGTCGATGAACTGAGTTAGGAAATATTAAAAAAATTTAATACAAACACACCCTAAGCATTGTTTGATACCTGAGATGGACTAAGAAAGAGAATAATGTACTATACTAAATGTGGAACTTAACATTTACACATGCACTAGTTAGGAAAAACCATGAAAATTTCCATTAATTAAGAAAATTGTAGTAAATGATATAGTGCTACAGGGTACGGTCCACAAACCGGACAGTTACCCTGTTATACGTAAACAGTCATGAGTAAGTGAAAGAAAAATCATGGGGTAGGGGGCCTAGGAGGAATGGGGTCCGCTATATCATAGTCTCGCTCGTAAGCGACCCTGAGCCAGTGCACCTGATCCTGTGTGACCCTGAGACTGCGAGCCAACTGCGCCAAGTCGCGGCTCATCTTGCGCTGAGTGTCCCTGATCTCCATCATCATACCCATCATGGTGTCGGAGGGAGGCTGAGATGGTCCAGCGGTAGATGTAGATGGTGGTGCTGCAGGTGTAGGCTGTGGAGCTGACACTAGTACTACACAACCAATGCAGAGTGCCCAAGGCCGATGGGCCAAGCACAGAATGTACCACCACCGCATCAGTTTCCGTCGCCTTCTGCGTACCCGGGAGCCTATCCGTATCCACCACCATGGTACGGAATGAACACTCAGGGGCAGCATGATCTGAGCAGGTCAGTGGATAGATTCTTGAAGTTGAAACCTTCATCGTTCATGGGCAGGACAGGAAAACCATTGTGGCCAGCACAGTGGGTTGCAGAGATGGAAAAGAACTTCCGATTGATGACTTGTACGGAAGAGGAAAAGGTTATGTTTGCCACTCATATGTTGAAAGAAGACGCAAATGCTTGGTGGAATTCTACTCGGACATATCTGGAAACCAAGTATACACTGGTTGATTGGGAAGTGTTTAAAGCTGCTTTCTTCGACAAGTATTTTCCAAAGAGTTTCAAGGATCAAATGGAGAGAGAGTTTCTCAATCTGCAGCAGTCTCAGTCGACCATGGATGCTTATCAGCAGAGGTACGAAGAGCTATTCTTCTTCGCACCGGCCAGTATGCAAGAGGAGGAGACCAAAACACGTAGGTTCACCATGGGACTACATGGAAGCATCAGAGAGCATATCTTGGGTTTGGACAAGAAGATCTACAACGAGGCTGTGCAGGTTGCGAGGGTGATAGAGTCCAGTGCTTCTTCGCTCAGAACAGGGGAGTGAAGAGACCTGATAGTGAGAGTTCGGGTGGTGGTAACAACAGACCCTTCCGCCCATACAGGGCACAGACCGCTACTGTACCTGCGAGAAACAACCCGGCACCACCTGTGCCACAGTTCGATGGACACAACCCAAATATCAAATGTTATAACTGTCAGCAGCTGGGACATGTCGCAAGGAACTGCACTCTACCTAAGAAGCAAGCTCCCCAGCAAGGAAAAGTGTATGCGGTCACCACTGAAGAGGCAGCCGCATCACCTGATGTGGTAACTGGTACGACTCTATCCCTTACTATTTGGCTTATTCTTTCATTTTGCATGAGCATGTAGATCTAAGGAGCAATAAATTCCAAGGATTGTAAATGTAGCTGGTATACCCGCCAGGGTATTATTTGACTCTGGGGCCACGCACTCCTTTGTTTCTATTTCTTTTGGGAAGCGAATGGAGTTACCAATCAAGCATTTGAACCCAGGCTTGATAGTTCGCTCTCCACTAGGAGTCGAAGTGGCTTTGACCGAATATTATGGACCATGTACTGTATGTATTGAGGGCCGAGACTTAGAAGCAAGCCTAGTACTACTTGAGATGGCAGACTTTGATGTCATCCTGGGAATGGATTGGCTAGGCCATCATTCGGCCGTCCTTTTATGTGGTGAAAGGAAGCTTGTGGTTACTGACAAAGAGGGAAGGGAGTATAGTTTCGCTGGGATCAAGCTATCTAGGAAGCGGAAGCTGATTCTCTCTGCCCTAAAAGCCAAGCGAAGCCTAGAGAAAGGGGGAGTGGGGTATCTAGTATCTGTAGTCGATCTCACGGCAGAATCACTCAAGATGGAAGATATAGATGTGGTTCGGGAGTTCCCAGATGTATTTCCAGAGGAGCTTCCAGGCTTACCATCAGACAGGGCTACAGAATTTGTAATAGATCTTATGCCAGGTTCGGCGCCAGTGTCTAAAGCACCATACAGAATGGCCCCGACCGAGTTAAAGGAGTTGAAGACCCAATTACAAGAATTGTTGGATAAGGGCTTTATACGACCTAGTATATCGCCTTGGGGAGCACCTGTATTATTCGTCAAGAAGAAGGATGGAAGTGTAAGGCTGTGTATTAACTATCGTGAGCTGAACAAGTTGATGATCAAGAATCGGTACCCTTTGCCTAGGATCGATGATTTGTTTGACCAGTTATAGGGTGCAAAGGTTTTCTCGAAGATTGATCTCCGATCAAGGTATCACCAATTGAAGATCAAGGCCAGAGATATTCCGAAGACTGCTTTCAGGACAAGGTATGGGCATTATGAGTTTCTAGTTATGTTTTTCGGGTTGACCAATGCTCCAGCGTCGTTTATGGAACTGATGAACCGAGTGTTTCATGATATGTTGGACACTTCGGTCATCGTATTCATCGATGACATATTGATCTACTCTAAGGACATGGAGACTCATACAGCACATTTGAGGGCAGCCCTACAACGGCTGAGACAGGAGAAGCTTTATGCAAAGTTCAAGAAGTGTGAGTTTTGGCTGAAGGAAGTGGCTTTCTTGGGCCATGTTGTATCTGAAGACGGTATCAAGGTTGATCCAAGTAAGATAGCTGCTATAGTAGGATGGGAAGCACCAAAATCTGTTGCGGAGATTCGTAGTTTCCTTGGGTTGGCTGGTTATTATAGAAGATTCGTGGAAGATTACTCCAGGATCGCTGTTCCACTCACCAGATTGACCAAGAAGGGAGATAAATTCATATGGACAGATGAGTGCGAGAAGTGCTTTCAGACTTTGAAGTCAAGACTAGTCTCTGCACCTATCTTGACCATCCCAAAACCAAGCGTACCGTTTACTTTATATACGGATGCTTCAGGGTTGGGTATTGGGTGTGTATTGATGCAAGGAGAACAGGTGATTGCTTACGCATCAAGACAGTTAAAAGAGCATGAGAAGAACTATCCTACGCATCACTTGGAGCTAGCAGCGGTTATTCACGCAATCAAGACTTGGAGACATTACTTGTACAGTGAGAAGTTTCAGATCAAGTCAGATCACAAGAGCTTAACTTATCTTTTCACTCAGAAGGATCTGAATATAAGACAGAGGAGATGGCTGGAATTGTTGAAAGATTATGATTGCGACATCCACTACCATCCGGGTAAAGCAAATGTGGTGGCTGACGCCTTAAGCAGAAAGTGGGCATCGAAACCTGAGGCTGGACCAAGTACAAATGCTGCATTATGTGCCGCAGCTTCAAGTTCAATCGAAGGTGATGAAGAGTATATTATAGAGACTGCAGAAGATCCAGTTGAGCAAGGCTTGATTCATAAGTTCACTATGATGTTCGCAGCTTTGAAGATCTCACCGGATCTAGTTGATGAAGTCAAGGCAGCAATCCTACAGGATCCATATCTCAAGACAGTGCAAGAACTTAGAGAAGGGTACGAGCAATCCTGACTTTACATTGGATTCAGGCAAGGTACTCAGGTATCGTGGGCGGTTATGTATACCTGAGAGTAAAGACTGCGATATCAGAGATCGAGTTATGACTGAAGCTCATTACACTCCATATTCGGTACATCCAGAAAGTACCAAAATGTACTATGACTTGAGAAGACTATATTGGTGGAGGGGTATGAAAGCTGATATAGCTCGGTTCGTGTTCCAATGTCTGAATTGTCAACAAGTTAAAGCAGAAAGGCAGAGACCCGCAGGTTTACTGCAGCCATTACCAGAACCTGCGTGGAAGTGGGATTGTATCACCATGGATTTCGTCACTGGCCTACCTTTGACACCAAGGTCAGTGGATGCAGTGTGGGTTATAGTAGATCTACTCACCAAGACAGCTCGATTTATTGCGGTCAGACCTCAGTATACTATGGAGAAACTGGCCAAGTTATATGTTGATAATATAGTCAGACTTCATGGCGTTCCAGAGAGTATAGTATCTGACAGAGATCCCCGTTTTACATCGAAGTTCTGGGAAGGATTACAGAAAGCTATGGGAACAAAGTTGAAGTTCAGTACAGCTTTCCATCCTCAGACGGACGGACAGTCAGAGCGAACTATTCAAATTTTAGAAGATATGCTCCGAGCTTGTGCATTAGATTTCAAAGGAGCTTGGGGTGAGAAGCTATCACTTATCGAGTTCGCTTACAACAACAGTTATCAGGCTACAATTCAGATGACCCCATATGAAGCACTCTATGGGAAGAAGTGTCGTACACCTCTGTTATGGAACGAGGTGGGAGAAAAAAGAATTGTAGGACCAGAGTTTGTTGAAGAAATTTGCCGAGTGATTAATCAAATCAAAGAGAGAGTAAAGACAGCTCAAGTTCGGCAGAAGCACTATGCGGATAACCGACGTCGAGATCTGGAGTTTGCAGTGGGTGACAAAGTGTTCTTGAAAGTATCACCGGTGCGAGGTCTGAAACGGTTTGGTAAAAAGGGGGAACTATGCCCCAGGTATGTGGGACCGTATGATATATTGACCCGATGTGGTAATGTAGCATATCAATTGGCTCTACCACCATCTATGTCTAGCGTTCATAATGTGTTCCATGTATCATTACTGAAGAAGTATGTCAGAGATCCATCGCACATCTTGATCGCTGATCCTCCAGACTTGACTGAAGATTTAACTTTCGAAGTGGTGTCTGTAATGCTCTCAAGCCGAAAAGTTCAGCAACTTCGAACCAAGGATATCCACTATGTGAAGGTGCATTGGAGAAGCCAAAATGTGGAGGAAATTACTTGGGAAGAAGAGAGCGCGATGAGGAAGGAGTACCCTAACCTTTTTGACGATCAAGGTACGTTCAAATTTCAAGGCCGAAATTTCTTTTAAGGGTGGGGGAGTTATAGAACCTACATGCAAATTTCGGGACGAAATTTCTTTTAAGGGTGGTGGAGTTGTAAGACCCGCACTCTGAAAACCCGGTCTAAACCTTGGTTATTGTGTCATGACAGGTCTTCCGATCATCACCGGGCCAGACGGGGCAAGCGGATAACAAACAGGTACAAAATCAGACCGAAGTCGACCAATTATACCTGATTTTAGGTATACCGGTCGATGGTACCGGTCTTGGTACCGGTCGACCGGTATGGCCTGCGCAGCTATGTGCGGGAATCTGGAAATTGGTCTCTGCGGGTCCCGCTTTCCTGATTCCGAATCCTAGAAGTTTTCTAATCCTAGTAGGGTTACTAAACCCTATTTTTAGCCTATAAATACACCCTTAAACCTCCTCAAATCCTTTCCATTATCTCTCACAAACCCTAGAGAAGAGAAAGAGGTTGGAAAGGAGAAGGGGCTAGGAAGAAGAAGGAGGTGCCGCCATTACCGTTCGACGACGCTCTCATTACGCCAGTCAACGGTAAGTGTTTGAATCCAACTTCTTACCCTATGTTAGTTGTGTGGGTGGATCAATACCATGCAAAGTAGGTATTGATCTAAAACCCTAAAATTGGCCAATAAACCCTAAGTTGCCGTCAAACCTTAGATTTGGGTTTCGAGATGATATTCATCGAAATAAGACTTGAATGAGTTGGGGATAACTCTAACTCAAAGCCTAGACTTAGAATGGATAGGAGATACCCTGAAAATCCACGGAGGATGATCGTCGGCAGTCAAAAAACCCATGTATGGTCTTCTGGAGACATACCGGTCGACTATACCGGTTGCACATAGTGCGACCGGTATGTTGCGACCGCTATCCCTCGGGAGGTTGTCTGTGGGGACCGGCTGACCATACCGGTCGCCAGTCTTTCCCACAGAGCTGCGACCGGTACATGCCACCGGTCAGCTCTATGAGGGTACTTTGTAATCCATGTTGGTTTCTGACCAACATGAAACTCTAAGAATGTTATTTTAATGAAACCTTAATAATATTGTAGGACTTTGTGACTTGTCGTTTGGATCTTGCGACGTGGAGCAAGTTATCGAACAAGCGTCAGGTAAGGGAATCTGACCTAAACCTAATAATTAATGGACAATAAATCGTTGTTAATCATTGAATATCTATGATATGATGTTTGTGCATATTTACATGTCATCCTTTACTTTCAGTTATTATTACTGTTCATGCATTGATAGGATGTGATTGTTAGGCATGTGATTGTTTTTCGTTGGTGTGTGGAGTGGGGCATGGGCCTGGGATTGCTCTTCACATTAGCACCTTTTGTAGTATTCTGTCTTAACATGCTTGGTACGGGTGGGGTATCAGGGGAAGGTCGTGGTACGGTGGTCTCCGATATTGATGTTGTCCCGGCCATTGTTATGTGGTACTGTGGATTTTGAGTCGACGCTGGCTTGTCCACGATGCTTTAGCTCTATCTCTATGCCGTAGGGAGTTATGTTGGGATAGGGTCTACCTGCGTATTGTTTCTATCCTAGTAGGTTAGTTGCGGATAGGGCATCAAGGGAGGTGTGGGAATGCCTTAGCTCTATCTCTATGCCGTAGACGGCTGTGCTGGGCTAGAGCATACATTGATGACATATAGGATTGGTTAGTTGCGAGCCCAGTTTGCAAGCCCTGGCCAGTAGGGGCTTAGGTACTGGTATGGGTAGAGTATCAGGGGAGGTATGTGGGTATCTTAGCTCTATCTCTATTCCATGGTGGGTGCATGTGGGCCAATGGGGGTGTGATCCATGAGGTGCCACACACTCGTGTATAGAGGTGTGGGGGCCACCAAACCTTTCTATAGCACATTGCAAACTTAAAACCAGACCACAACATAAAATTGATTGTTACTCATGCATAATCTTGTGAAACTGTCTGATTGTCTTACTGAGCTGTGTTGTGAGCTCACCCTTTGTATATACATTGTTTTTAGATGTTGATGCAAAATACACAGTGGACGACTACGTGAACGCTCCGGCGTATAGAGGTGTGGCTGCTTTGGATGTACAAGCAGGGGAGGACGAGCATGATGCTTCATGCGAGTGCCCTTTCTGTGTGTACTTGTGATGGATTTTTATTTAGTTGTTTCAGTTATTTTCGTTTGATATTAAGGGATGTAAAAGATATTTATTTTATGTGTTTAAATTTGGATAATGGGATATTTATTTAAATTATCAATAGATACTCAGTTCATTCTATCTAAAGTCTTCCGCTGTATATTTATATTCTGATTGTGGTTATGTGTAATGGTTTGTATGGGTGGACACGGGCTATTCGAGATCCTGGTGTGAACCGTTGGTTCAATGACGGTTCACTCACACCATTCTGGTTGGATCAGAATTTGGGGTGTGACACCACCCGTACCAAGCATGTTAAGACAGAATACTACAAAAGGTGCTAGTGTGAGGAGCGATCCCAGGCCCATGCCCCACTCCACACACTAACGAAAACAATCACAAGCTTAATAATCACATCCTATCAATGCATGAACAATAATAATAACTGAAAGTAAAAGATGGCTTGTGAATATGCACAAACATCACATCATAGATATTCAGGTGATTAACATCGACTTACTGTCCATTAATTATTAGGTTTAGGTCAGATTCCCTTACCTGACGCTCGTTTGTTAGCTTGCTCCACGTCGCAAGATCCAAACGGAAACTCACAAAGTTCTATAATATTATTAGGGTTTCATTAGAATATTTTTCTTAGGGTTTCATGTTGGTCGGAAACCAACAAAGATTACAAAATACCCTCACAGAGCTGACCGGTGGCATGTACCGGTCGCAGCTCTGTGGGGAAGACTGGCGACCGGTATGGTCAGCCGGTCCCCACAGACCAGCCTCCCGAGGGATACCGGTGGCAACATACCGGTCGCACTATGTGCAACCGATATAGTCGACCGGTATGTCTCCGAAAGACCATACATGGGTTTTTTCGACTGCCGTCGATCATCCTCCATGGATTTCCAAGGTTTCTCCTATCCATTCTAAGTCTAAAATTGGAGTTAGAGTTATCCCCAACTCATTCAAGTCTCGTTTCGATGAATATCATCTCGAAACTCGAATCTAGGGTTTGACGGCAACTTAGGGTTTATTGGCCAATTAGGGTTTTAGATCAATACCTACCTTGCATGGTATTGATCCACCCACACAACTATTCTAGAGTCATAGGGTAAGAAGAATGGTTAAAACACTTATCGTTGACTGGCATAGCGTGAGCGTCGTCAAACGGTAATGGCGGCACCTTCTTCTTCTTCCTAGCTCCTTCTCCTTTCCAACCTCTTTCTCTTCTCTAGGGTTTGTGAGAGACAATGGAAAGGATTTGAGGAGGCTTAAGGGTGTATTTATAGGCTAGATTTAGGGTTTAGTAACCCAACTAGGATTAGGAAAGTCTTAGGATTCGAAATCAGGAAAGTGGGACCCTCAGAAGTCAATTTCTGGATTTCCACACTTAGCTGCGGAGACCTGACCGATCGACCGGTACCAAGACCGGTACCATCGACCGGTCAACATAAAATTATGTTGATTCGATCGTCTTTGGTCCGATTTCATACCTGTTTGTCATCTGCTCGTCCCGTCTGGCCCGGTGATGATCGGAAGACCTGTCACGACATCAAAACCAAGGTTTAGACCGGGTTTACGGAGTGCGGGTCTTACAACTCCCCCACCCTTAAAAGAAATTTCGTCCCGAAATTTGCATGTAGGTTTCACAGTGTGGTCAAATGTGTGGTTGAACCTGTGGTTGCAATATATGAGATGACACACTGTGTGGTAGGACCCTGTGGTCGCATTTTGTGTGATCACACCATGCTACCGCACCTTTCCTGGGAACTTCCCGAATAGCTGAGGTCAACCCTCTGGTTACCCTGTGGTCGACCACAGGCTGCGACCACATGATGTTTGGTCAATTTTTCATCTTCAATCTGAATTTTTCCTAAGTCGATTCCTTGGCTCATCACTTGGGATCATTCTATGGTTATCATATGGCCATTATTTACAGTTTTTCATTAACCATTATCCCTAATCCATCCCTCATGGTTATCCTTGAGATTTACTCAAAGGATCACATTAATCATATTGGTTTGACATCCCCAGTCTACAATAGAAACCTTATTCAATAGAATCTACATCTACAGAGATAAGTTCCGTACCTCACTTGTTGTAGGGAGCTAGAACCTTCTCTTGTAAAATCTTTCTCTCAGCCTTTTTCTCCAAATCTTCTTCTTCTCCTTCTCTTCCTCTCTCTCTTTTCCTCTTAGGTTTAGAGTTTCAATTTGGGTTCTAAAAGAGTGAAAGAGGCTAAGGGACGTCCTTTATATAGAAGAAAATCTCCATATAGAGTCCCACTTTAATTAGGAAAGAGTCCCTCCTCAAATTAAGAAAGTTTCCTAAACACAGAGTTAGTTCAGCATCATGTGGTCACATGTGGGGTCGCAGAATCCATCGACCACACGTCGTATGGTCTCATGTGTGGTCTCATGTGTGGTCGACCACACATATCGACCACACCCCTCAAAACTGCTACCACACGACCAAAATTTTTTGATTTTTAGTTTTTGTTGCTTCCACACGATCTTAAACAGTCAATCACACCAACTAAATTTGACTCGTTGCTTACCTTATCTTATGGTTTCTTCATACAATTGGTTCACTTGAGCCGATTATGATGGGATGACCGGTCACGACACGAGAATGTAAGGTTAGACCGGGTTTGTGGCGTGCAGGTCTTATAGGTGATGCCGATGTTAACTAAGACCTGTGACTTTATTTGGGCCTCATGTCCTCATTTCGACCTTTCACCAGTTAGTACTTTTAGGATGTTTCTTGGAGCCGCAGCTTCTCCGAGGGTGTCACCCTTCCAGACGTTCCCTTCTTTTTCTGGTCAGCCTACTTCCCTGCCTCTGGAGTTTACTCCCGAAGATCAGTCTGCCTCAATCCCTCCTGGGTTGACTCCTTAACCTGGCCAAGTTGAAGAGATCTCTCGAGCTGAAGTACCAGTTCTTCCCTCTGAACAAGTTCCCCCCACAGTCGAGCCATGAGAAGAAGTTGAAATTTGAAAGACAAGAATTTGTTGTTCTTTTTTTTTTCGTATGTATTATCTTTTTCTTTTTTTTCTATGAACAAGATTTTTCTTTTCAACTCTTGTGATTTTCTATGTTCTTAGAGATTGATATTTGAAGCCAATATTTATCCACCTTTCGAGCTTCGAGGCCCTTGGGGCAGCCGAGGGTGTCGAAGATAGTCTCTTCCAATTGAGCTTCACGTCGACAGAGTCAACCCTCTGTGCTTTGGCCCCTTGAACTGGTACTGAAGCCAATACTTTATCCCTACTTAAGATAATTATAATCGACCCTCCATGCTTTGACGCCTTGAACTGGTGCTGAAGCCAATAATTTATTCTTACTTAGGATAATTATCCACCCCCCAGCAACGAAGCCCTTGGGGCAGCCGAGGGTGTTGAAGATAGTCTCCTCCGATTGAGGTTCACGTTGACAAAGTCGACCCTCTGTGCTTCGGCTCCTTGAACTGCTGCTGAAGCCAATACTTTATCCTTACTGAAGATAATTATCCACCCTCCGAGCTTCGAGGCCCTTGAGGCAGCCGAGGGTGTCAAAGATATTTTTTCTATGCTAAGTACACCATATTTTTTGTAACCAAGCATCTTTATTGATTCTTACTTGATTTACAATTCATTACGAATAAAATTTTCGTAAGTTTGACGCATTCTACTTCCTTGGGACAGTCTTGCCATCCATTCTTTGTAGGTGGTATGCCCTTACCCTTGATGTCTTGATCACCTTATATGGTCCTTCCCAGTTTGGAGCCAACTTTCCTTGTCTTGTTGGTTCAGAGGCCAAGGCCATTCTCAGTAGTAGTTCAGCTTCTCCTTCACTTTCTTGTTGTAGTGATTGGCTATCCGAGCCTGGTATGCAACTTTCTTTAGGTGGGCTGCCTCCCTTACTTCTTCTAGAATATCGAGGCCTATCAACATATTTTCTATATTTGTCTCTTCATCAAAGTTTGCTATTTGGAATGACCTATAGATGACCTCGACGAGTATGACAGCTCCTACCCCGTAGCTGAGCATGAAGGGCGTTTCTTCTATAGGTGTTCTACTGGTTGTCCTGTACGACCACAAGACACTTTTTTTTGGTAGGTAGTGGCCCCAAGGAGAATAGAACTCATGACCTCTTTCTTAAGGTGTTGGTATTTTACCAATGAACTATC
This sequence comes from Protea cynaroides, assembly GCA_028583415.1. Classification (NCBI taxonomy): domain Eukaryota; kingdom Viridiplantae; phylum Streptophyta; class Magnoliopsida; order Proteales; family Proteaceae; genus Protea; species Protea cynaroides. The sequence continues at coordinate 69,659,321 of CM053266.1, read as the reverse complement.
ACCCTTGGGGTTATGACCATAAGACACTTGGGACCTCTTCCACCCATCTTTTTTCTTTCCTCTGTTAATCAGTGCTTTAATCCATTTAGGATCTCTTGATTTATCACCTCTTCTTGATCGATCCTCCTCTTTAGACCCTCGAGGATGGTTCTGTTGGCGACCTTGACCTGTCCATTTGATTTTGGATGGTGCACTGAGGTGAAGTGTTGGGCGATCCTTTATTGTTTACAGAAGCCTCAGAATTTATTCTAATCAAACTACTTTTCATTGCCTGTCATCACTGCCTGTGGTATCCCTTCTTAGTAAACTACAGAGAGTTTCAGGAATTCCATTACTGTTGAAGCTGTAATCTTGGGCGTCGGCTCCACTTCTATCCACTTGGTGAAGTAATTCATAGCTACAATTAGAATTTATTATGTTTTAACCCCGTGGGGGATGGCCCTCGGATATCTATTCCCCGTAAGGCAAAGGGGATCCGGCTCGCTATGGGTTGCAGTGGTACGGATGGCTGGTGCTAGATTTTGACATGTCTCTAGCATTGTATGCACTTCTTCACATATTCCTCGCATTGTTTCACTATGTTGGGAAAGTAGTAGCCGTGTCTAATTAGTTTTCCTACCAGTGTTCATCCTACCTGATGACTGCCACAAAATCCTTCATGCACATCTTCAATGGCTCTTTTAGCCTTGTATGACAGTAGGCATCTTAGTAGAGGTAGGGAGAAGGCTTTCTTGTACAGTACATCCTCGTATATGATGTACCACTTTGATCTAGTCTATATCTTTCTTGTTTCCTTGTGGTTATACGGGAGCATCCCATTATTCAAGAAGTCCAGGATTAGATCCATCCAGCAGGGCTCGCCTGTGATCGTATTTACCTTGGCCTAGGGGGTGATGCTTGGTTTGTCAAGCTGGCTTAAATATATTGAGTTATTGGCCACCACTGAATTGTTACCTAATAGTTTGGACAGTTCATCTGCCTCAGTATTGTCTTCCCGATCGATGCTCTGGACTTCAAAGCCTCGAAATGTCAGCGATAGTTATTTGAATTTTCTGAGGTAGGCTTGCATTTTTGCCACCTTCGCCTCATAATCACTCGTTACTTGTTTAACCACAACTTGAGAGTCACTGTGGGTGGAGATGTGTGTGACCATCAGGCTCCTTGCCAACTAGAGCCTTGCGATCAACGTCTTATACTCAGCTTCATTGTTAGTGGCAGGGAAATCAAATTTAACCGCGCTTTTAATTTTAAAACCCTTTGGGCTGATCAACACTACTCCTGCACCAGCTTGATTCTTGTTGCCTGCCCTGTCTACAAACAGTGTCCATGGCGGTGAATTTGGTTCTGGAGCAAGGGTTGGAGGTCGTATTTGTATAGCTGTGCTAGAGTCCTCTGGGTCATCTACCAACGTGCTTTCTATCAAGAAGTCAGCCAAGGCTTGGGCCTTGATCGTTGTCCTTGGTTTGTAGTGGAGATTGAACTCTACGAGCTCCCCTGCCTAGTTGATCCTCCTTCCTGACATATTGTTCCTTGTGAAGATCTTCTTCAGAGGTTTTGTTGTCAAAACCTCAATAGTGTAAGACTGGAAGTAGGCTCACAACTTCCTTGTAGCGGTTACCAGTGCCAGAGCATGCTTCTCTATGGCCTAGTACCGGGTCTCAACGTCTAGTAACATTTTACTTACATAGTATATCGATCGCTGCATCTTTTCAACCTCTTTAACTAACACGACACTTACTGCCACTGAGGAGACAGTTAAATACAGCTGGAGCTTGTCCCCTATTTTGGGTTTGATAAGCATTGGCGGGGTTGATAGGTACCCTTGAAGAAAAATAGCAAGAAGGAAAAAATAGAAGATTGGAGCAATCGATGCGATGATTCATTGCAGTTGCAAAGGATTTTTTTTTCTTTTTTGATAAAATGTTGCAGGGAAGCTGAGAGGAAGAAGAAAGGGGTGTAAACGTCTACACACAATTTCAACTCTTTTCCTTCAGTTAATGGACTAACGTTTAGGAAATTTGGGTGGTAGGTGATGATTTTAAAAAACTTGGGTGGTAGGCGATTTGTTGAAAGCTTTTTGGATGGTAAGTGAAAATTTCCCTTAATGAGAATACTTATGAGATGTAACAAATGTAAGGGGATTTTGAAGCAAAGTAAAAGATGAGTTTATAATTAAATATAGAATGATTTGGAATTAGTTATATAGTCATGCGATAACATGTATTGTAATGATTACAAAAGTTTCCAAATTAAATTTTAAGTCAAATTACAACTACCTCCCCTTTTGTTTACCCGAATTCCAACTTCCTCCCAAAGATTTCAAACAATTACAACTACCACCCTATATTTATTATATATTACACATAAACCCATTCCATTAGGCATCTTCTGTTAGATGCTAACGTGTAATGGCCATTAATTTTATAATGGCCAAACTACCCCCATTAAGGGGTGAAGTATCTAATCAAACAAAAAGCAAAGCGAGAAGCAGAGTGGGGGCATTGGCAAGACCGACAATTCTCTCTCTCTCTCTCTCTCTCTCTCTCTCTCTTTTGCAGCTTTAAAGCATCTGCAACTGTCCATTATTCATTCTACATGGGTTTGAAATTAGGATCTCCTTTTCTAAATATCTTTGCTTTAATGATCTTTAACGTCTAGTAGGCTGAAATAAGTTGATAATTGAGAAAGCAAAGCAACAAAATATAACTTCCACAATGAACTCATTTAAAAAAGGAACAAAGTGGATAGTTTGCTCTTGCTTTAATTAATTAATGCAAGATTCAGTTTGTTAATTCCATCTTTTTTAGGGGGTGGGGGTCGGGTTGTTTTCAAATGGATGCTGATTTCGTTAAAGGTTGATCTCTTATTTCTTGAAAGTTTTGTCATTTCAAACCTTGTATCGAGTAGTCTTGATGAAGGTTTTAAACTTTCTGATGTTCTGCCGGGTGAAAGTGTGGCAGAAGCAGGTCTAGAGAGGGGTTGTAAAGGATTGGTAACTGTGGATTTGTCCTAATTGAAATGGGTTTCTCAGGATGAAGATGACACGGATGCAAAAGACGACGAGGATTTACCTCAACAAATGAGCTTAGATTCCGAAGACGAAGAGAATGAGGAGCAAAGGCTGGTCAACGGTGGCATATTCAAGGTAGACTTGTCCATAGCATATTAAGTTTAACACTGTCAGTAAAAAAGATACAATTGTAATTGTTTGAAATATTTGAAAGGAAATTGAAATTCAAACAAACAATAGGGAGGTAGTTGTAAATTTTCTAAATTTTAAAATTTCATTTTCTTTTACCTTTAATTACCCTTGCAACCAATTATAGTCTTGTCATATTTTGACTGATGGGACTTGGCTTTAAACTTCAATGTCTCTCTTTCAACTCTGTAGATCCATCCTTCACTCGAAAAAAATTCGTCCCCAATCGCTAGAGGTTCCAATCCTCCATCCAGCGATTGGAATTAACCAGGTGCACCTACCGATGTATTGATAGGTGCACCCACTTAACTCCAATCACTGGATTGGTGATTGGAGCCTCCAGTGATTGGAGACGATTTGGACTCCCTTCACTCTCCTCATGTGGAAAATATCTTTGGATAAAAGATATGCCTTGTTACCTTCCTTGTATCAAAGGCTTTGTCTAGTTGTAACAAAACCGATAACAAATAGATATTGTCATTGAGATTACATGTGTTAAAATTTACATCCTAGTCCCCTTAAACGCCGAAACTACTCCCTAATTGACGCTGAAACTAGTCCCAGCGTACAAGTGTCTTATGGAGTTAAAGATGCTAACTTTTTTAGGTAAATAAATTCTATTTTTAATTCCTTTTATTAAGGTAATTGATTTCATGAATTGGCAATCATTTTTAAGGTAAGTAAATCTATTAGAAATAAACTCTAATGATTTGATAAAACTCTTAACGATTTTTTTATTTGTTTTTTTTAATTTCTATTTTCTTTTATCTATTACTTCCTATTTTAATGGTGAGCAAACTAAATTAGTTATTTTTTTCAAAAATCATATTTGAATGTCGAGGAAACTTCTTAATTATCTAATGTTGTTAAACTATTGGGGAAGGAGCATCAATCCAAGGTTCATGAGGAAGAAGATGATGTTCCTTCTCTTTGTCTTTATTAGATCAGTAAAGAGGAAGTAATGGATAAAATAAAATATAAATTAAAAAAAAAAAAAACAAATTAACTCCGAGACAAAAAGAGTTGGAAAGAGAGAGAAAAGGGTAATCACATTTTTTTTTATGAGATAAAGCTCGGTTGAATTAAAAAATCGTGACTTTATTAGAGTTTTATTTCTAATTGTCTTTTTTGTTAAATATCATTAAGAATTTATTTCTAATTGATTTACTTACCTTAGAAGTGGTTTGAGTTTTATTTTTAATAGATTACTTACCTAAAAAATATGTGATTGCCAATTCACCAAATCAATGACCTAAATAAAAAGAATTAAAAAAATAAAATTTATTTAGCTAACGGAATTTAGCTCGGTTAATTCCACAGGACACTTGTGTCCAAAGAACGTACTAGAAGAGTTATTATTCTTCTAGTAAGTGCAGGTGATTTAGACCTCAGTTAGTTAAAACTCGTTTTAAATGCATACCATTCTGAACCGTTTAGTACGCGTATTGTCCTATTGACCTCAAAAATAATTTAAAATACTTCATACTCCAAGTCTTGCCATTTAAAACACATACCGTACTGTATCCATGGTTTAACCTGCACCTTCAATGAATAATGAGTCGATTAATCCCACACATTTAATATTCTTATTGCCTTCTACATGTTACCGATATGGGATTAAAGGCTACCACTTCTTCATAATTGTTTCTAAACTCATGACTTTATTACTCGTTAGGATGGGGTGTGGATTGTGGGTTATAATAAATGTATTTTGTATGCCACCATAGAGCATTGTCTCTCTCTATTTGAATTCATGCTTAGAGTCTTGGACAAAGATAAAACATCAATTAATTACTTGACTGAAGAAGATAATTGTTTAATTTATGGGAGTATATTGCCTTTTTTTTTTCTCCGTACCGTATTATATCTGATCAGATTAAAACCAGTACCGCCCGTTTTCATTTTTTTCCATTCTCAGAATGTTTGACAGTTTTTTTTATCGTACCATTTTTATTTTGCTCCATTTAAAACCCATTCCGTCCCGTTTTATTTTTTTGCAATTCCCATTTTAACTAACTATGATCCTGATGCGTGTCGAGCGCAATCAAAAATAAATTACTCTACCTACACTGAATAATAATGATAAGTAAAGTCGATCCACAGAGACTAGTTAATCAAATTGTTTACTTACCTAGAAAAATGGGGGTTTTCTTTTGCAATTTAATTGACAACAAAATTAAGTAACAAAAATTCAATGGAAGATGATGTCGATTCAAAGAAATTTACTCATGGCTGCAAATTGATCACTGACCTCATATATATATATATATATATATATATATATATATATATATATATATATATATATATATATATATATATATATATATATATATATTATTCATTATTTAAATATTTAACCAAGAATTATCAAAAAGCCAGACAATCCTTACCTTTTCTAATTTTATTAATTTGAGTCCAGCACACAAATTAATTCCTATCAATAAACCAACTGGTATTAAACAATCCTCATGAATTTATTGATAGCATTACACTCTCGGAGGGAGTTAAAGATGAATAACAATCTAACAAGCCTCAGATTATTTAATTCATTCTATGTTTTCTTTAAGCAAGTAATAAAAACTTGGATCATAATTGTTCTGCTCAATTGTTACTTTTCTTGAACACCATAACAATTACGGATTATGGATTCAGGTTAGCAATAAATCACATAACTCAATCAATTAATAGGCTTCTTAATAAACTGAATCATGCAACCATTAACTTGAAAAACCAAGAAACACAGATATTTGAATAGAAAAATAATTAAAATTAAGAACAAAGTCTCATAATTTTACTAACCGAATTGAATTCCCCTTTATTCGACTAAAGAACTTAGCTAGACATGATAGAAAAGAAAGACAAAAGAAATAAAACTATCTTCTCAATAATTCTTGGATGCTCTATTACGTAGCCTTTACATTGTTTAAATAGCCAGAGTAGAGAAGATTAAAATTGATATGTCTAGAATTGACAACCTTATTACATGAAAATAAAGATTAAACAAAATTCTTGCCTAGATTAGATAGAGAATCATTTCATTATTAACCAACTGTCACCCCTAAACCTGCCAATCTTTGTAATATTCCATAGAGGTATATATTCTATTCAAGATTTATGACAATCAATCAAATCCTTCTAATAGTAAACCTTCTATGTGTGGTAATCTTCCTTCTCTGGTTTGAATTCAAATCAATTTTTCAGATTAGATTTTTGGATCACGTTTGATTTCTAGAATTCTTTCCATATATTAAAAACCTGCATGAAATTTAAAAGGTCGTTATTTCTAACCAGATATTGGTAAACCCGAGAAGTGTAGTAGTTTGCAGATCCTGCATAGCACTTCATATCTATGCTACATGACAAGTAGCCACTCCTATGAAATCAGCATAGGCAGCAATAATCTCTCCTCTAGCAAACTGAATTGCATCACCACATTCGGCATGACTAGGATTCCCTAAGCTGCAGCCGTCAGAGTTGAACTTGTACCAAATTGGGGGTGGTGGATTCCAATACAATTCTACCATAGAACCATGTTTCCTGTGCTTCATTACAATATTCAGGACCTTGGCAGTTCTAAAATCATCCATAGACGTAACCACAAATGGTTGTCTCATAGATAGGTCATGACATCCTCTTTGTATTCTTTCCCAAACCTACACCTGCATAGCCATTATGTTCTTTGTATTACCTAGTTTCTTGCATGCCAATTAAACGACCATGATTTTTATAGGACAAAGAATCTAGATTAATAGATCATTTTTTATGAAGAACAAGTTTGCTACAGGTCTCTTACTATAACTGAGACTCAATTTATCTATAAATCATTTTCACTTGGGCTTTGTTTTTTAAGAAGGACGAACTCAAATGGAGGAAAAGAGAGAGAAAGAAAAAAAAAGAAAAAAGGTAATGAGTTCTTATGGAGTTTCAATGGTCTTATCCATCATCTTTTCTTATTTCTTTTCCATTGGACTCTATAGTTTGCAAACAAGGAGAAGTCAAACCCTATTTCTTCTCCATTAGACTCTACGATTTGGAAAAACAAAAGTCGAGTTAGGAATATTGGATGCATAAGTAACCAGTATTCCTATTATGTATTTAGTTTATATAAATGTTTAATAATTAATTAATTACTTTTTTAGATCCAAAGGTTGTAATATAATGTTAACGATCCAACAGTTGAAATTTAGGTTGCACGGTTATTACTCCCTCTACGCAACCAGACAAAGAAGTGTTGATGATATATTTGAATGGAGGGAATGCAGCCACACCCGGCGCAATGAGAAGGCGTGCAGGAGCATCTAATGAGATTGGGACTTTTAATTTCAAGTGGGCAGGACTAGGGGCGTCAATTTCAAGCCCATGTCATATAAACTGATCGAACGATTTGAACCCCGCCAATTATGGACCGAGGCTGTCCGGACCAATTATTAAACGTGCCAAGTTTAGGCCCAAATCGATTATTAAATGAGCGTTCAAAATGCAAGGGTGTAGCCCAACTGAACCGATCGAATGAACCAAATATTCCTTTAACCAATACAACCCTAAAGCTAAAAACCTAAAACAGTAAAATGTTTCTTACTCTGTTTTATTTCTTTAGTCTTCCACTCGTTCCTTCCGTCCTCGTCTTTGTCTTCATGGATGAACACCCTAAAATGTTCTGTTGTTGATGTTGATCGTGATCATCACTGACAAAGCCTCTGCTCTTGCCTTCTTCACTCATCTTTGGAAGAACAAAAAATAAATAAATAACAACAATTTTATGATTAGAATTTTCTTAGTTTGTCAGATGTGATCGTGATCTTCCTCTTTCTCTCAAAGATTCAAACAATTTCTCGTTTCAGGTTAGAAAACCAGTGATCTTTGCCAAGACAATCATTGTAGGAAAATTAAATGTACTACCCCTGAACTATGGACTATTTTCACCTACCATCCAGTAGTTTCTGACAATTATACATACTAACCCTAATTGAAAAACTATGTAATTAATGAAAAAGTCTATTCCGTTAATGGTGTTAAGTTTGTTGGTGTGTCAGATCGTTCTCAAATTTTAATGACAAAAACCCTTCGTTTTTCTCTTTTTCTATTTCGTGAAGAAGAACAACCTTCGCTTTCAACAGCAGCTTCTCGCTCAACATCTTCTACTACAAATTCTCCTTCCACAGCCACTTTGACAATGATAACGAGCAGTTAAAAGGGTATTTCTCCAACTGTAATGTCCTACGACTTTAACTAGGTTTCATTTTCAGAGGGAAAAAATGTAGTTATTCTACATTTTTTGTGGCATGGAATATCTATTGTTAGAGATGATTCATTGTGGATTTGTCTAAGGATATGTTTGCTTGCCATTTAGGAAGTACCAGTGGATCAAGTGGACTGTCTGGTAGGACTCGAAGCGGAATCTCTGAAAGATCAAAGATGAGTCGGCCAACGAAATCATCCTTACCAACATCGTTGTCCTTTACCACAATCTCAAGCAAATGAGCCTGCAACCTATCCTTTGAGAAATCAAACACTTGCCTCGGCACTAGATTCTGGTTCGTCTCTAGGTGTTTGGTTATTCCTTTGTAGTTCCAAGCTTCACTTCCACATATGGATCAAGTTCTGGTGACATCCGTAGAAGGAAGATGTTTAGTCTTGACTATATTTGTATACAAGTAGTGCATCTTCTCTACAAGATTATACGTGTCCATAGTATTGACACCGCCCCTGTATCACATTCGAACCGCCACCGGTGGACTAGTCTCCACTAGATTGAATTCAGGATTCCGTCTAGGAACATGCATATGCATTGCAGCAACTTTAGGACTATGCTGAACTGCACGAGCATAGTCAATCCTAGTTTCCCCTATTTGTTAGTGCTTTCTGGGTCGTGGCTAAGGTGGCCAATGGCACTGGCAACGTTCTCTTGGCCTTATGTTTTTTTCCCTCTTTTACTAACATCAAGAGGGGTAGAAATGAGACTTCACCATCCCATTAAGATCTTTGTCAGACCAAATGAGGAAGAGATATGAATGTTGGAATGAGACATTTGAAATAGGGTTCAAATATAAGGGTTTTGGGAAATGTAATGGAGGATAAATGAGTAGTTTCAATATTTATTGGTAGTAAACCCAATAAGGGCAAAGTTATCTTTTAAAATTTAGATGTAACACCTTTAACGGAATGGAACTTTTTGTTGCTTGGTTTTGAAATTAGGGTGGTATGTGTAATTGTCAAAAGCTATTAGCGGGTATATGTGGAAATAATACATAGTCCATGGGGCAGTACGTGTAATTTTCCCAACTTTGTATTATTGCCCCAACAATTAGGTCAATGCCCATTTTCCACCTCCTTAGTTTTCTTTAATCCTCAATGTTTTGCGGCTGTACTTCTTCCATCCTACTTCTGGCTAATTCTGGTTTTTGCTTTGGTAATCATATTAACTTCAATTCCGGTTTGCTCTGTTCCTAATGGCAAAACGAGGGAAAAAACACAATTTCACACTCAGTTAGAAGCAACTTTGACCTTAAAAATTATGGTTTCATTTATGTCATACTTTAACGGAGGACAACAACCAATGGAGTGGAGTTAAGTTTGGTGTAACAACTTGCAAACTGATGGGCGTGCACATAGGAGAGGTCGGAGTAAATTTCCCTTTTTTAATTCTTTTTTAGAATGCGAATGCAGAATGGGTTGAAAAAAACCATTTCATATTTGAGAATATATTTTTTATCCAAAATGCATTCCAAGAATAAATACCACATGCAGTCTTAATCTCTCAAAAAAGAATGTAGTATGAATTTCAGCTACCTCCCATTATAGTTTCGAAACATCACTTACCACCCACATCTTTCAAAAAACATCAATTACACCCAAATAACTGACGGAAGAAACGGAAATCAGCATTAGATATTTTTACCATTTGTTTTTTTTAATTGAAATTTTTTAAAAACTAATAAAATTACTAATATGATCCTTCTCTTTCCTTTCCTCTCTCCCTCCCTCATCTTCTCCTACCCAAATGGAGATTTGTTTGGAGATTAAAATGGAAAAAACTAGACGAGATCGAAAAACTTCTGAAATGATTTTTTTTTCCTGGATAAACTCTGTGATCCTACTGATTACTCAATTTACAAAAACGAATGGCATGTGAAACTAAAGAAACTCATATTTGACGACTCTTTAATATTTCCCTTTTGTTCTCTGTTTTTTTTCGTCTTTCTCGGCTGCTTTTCTACAAATTTCTGCTTTGTATCACGATTTGTTTCGTTTTCTTTTTTTCCGAGTGCAAGAAAATAAATGGAATCCAAAACTGGGACTGAAATCAATATGAACATTAAACCCAATCATTTTCAGATTTGGATTGAGTTGCGAAGAACGTAATAACAGTTTGCTTACTTTGATTGGAGAAGAAGAAAGAAGAAGAAGAATAGTAAGGATATGGAACCGGAGCTCTCACATTAACAGTTTGCTTACTTTGATTGGAGAAGAAGAAAGAAGAAGAATAATAGAAGGATATGGAAACGGAGCTCTCACATGGAACCTCGTTGATTCCCACCAACAGTTCTTAGTTTTTTCAGACGAATATTGCCGCCAGCCAAAGCTTCGTTGCGCCATCGTTGTGGAAGAAAAGACTTGCATGGTCGTCAACGAAAATAATCGGAGAAGAAAGGGTAGATCTAGAGAAGAAGAAGAAACAAGATTTTGATTTGGGGTTTTACCCTCCTTAAGTGAAGGAGGATAAAACCATCTTTTAATATTTCTTTAAGGGCATTATTGTCCATTTTAATATCAATTTTGGGTGACATCAGCAATTAACGGAATTTGTTTAACGGAGTGGATCTATTTGATTAACGGTGATAAACGTTTGGGTGGTAGTTGATGTTTTTTGAAAGATGTGGATGGTAGATGATGTTTCGAAACTATTTTGGGGGTAGCTGAAATTTATTCTTATATATAAAAAATCTCAAAAATCCATTCATACTAAATGTATTAATGTATGGTTCATTACCTAAAAGTAAGTTTCAAATTTGAAAACTCTTATGATATTAGGTATTCTTATTAAATGTAGATTTCATTAACCAAAAATAGTTCAAGAATTTGAAATTTCAAAATTCTCAGTCTATTTATAATTCATTCTTACTAAATATAGGATTCATTACCTAAAAAATATTTTAAAAGGTTTAAATTTTCAAATTGTCATGAACTCCTATAATTCATTCTTACTAAATTAATGTGGATTTCATTACCTAAAAATTAGTTTAAAATTCAATTTGCGAAATTCTCACAATTTACCTATAATTACTTCTTTTTAAATGTAGATATCATTACCTAAAAAAAAAGAGTTTAAAATGTTTAAAATTTTCAAATTCTTATGGTATATTAAGGTATTACTAAATGTAGAATTCATTTCCTAAAAGGGATATAAAATTCCAAATTCTCATTGGTAATGAAATCTACATTTAGTATGAACAAATGGTAAGTAGATTAGTTTGAAAATTTGAAATTCACCTGGTCTACCTAAAATCCGTTTTTACTAAATGTAAATTTTATTACCTAAAAGAGAGTTTGAAATTTAAAAAATCTGACATTACTTACATACTAAATATAAATTTTATTACCTAAAAATATAAAATTAAAATTATATAAATATAGGAAAGTTATTAATCCTTGATTTTGAAAGTTCTAATGATTTTCTATAAGAAAGAGATAATTAATACCAAAAAAGGAGGTAATATTACCCTTAAATTCTTTAAATCTCCCACAGATTTTATTTTATAGAAATCCGTTGTAAAGACATTCATTGATTGCTATATACATTGGATAGATTTTTTTTTTAAAAATAAAAACCAAAAAACCAACCAATAAGAGTGGCCCTCCTCCATTTTCATAAGATAAGAGATCCATATACAGGGCACATAAGTTGTTTAGTTTTCTTAGCTAAAACATGTGGTTCCTTAGCAGGTGGCATAAGTTGATTTAGCTTCCACGTGGTTCCTAATTTTTGGACTTTAAAAAAAGAAATATCTAAAACTCCCAAGAAAAAAATTTCATCTATTTTAAGACCAAAAAATGTATTTTAATGAGTTTCTTCGTTTTGGTAATCTACAAATACAGTGCAATGATGAATATTTATATATATTTACACTTTTATACCTGCGATGATGATTGTTTCTTTTTATATATACTTACTCTATATATTTACTTTTTAGATTACATCGTTAAAGTTCCTATGGATGTGTTAGGTTGCCAAGGACAAGAAAATATAGTTCTTTAGACTTTAAAATATATTTTATGATAAACAATTAATAATTTCACAACTTTATTTCTTGATCAAAAACCGAAGTAAAATGTAAATCTGACTTATCTCGACTCTCGAGTTTCGACACTCAAAGTCTCTCCCTTCTCGATGCTTCTATTTCTATGACAAGTCTCCCGCTTGCAACAAAATCTTAGACTCTCCAAATTTCATAATGAGTTCTTCAATGCAAGAATCTCTCTTCTGGAGAAACAAGATCATCATCCTTCCTTTGCTTTTCTTTCTCACATAACCTTTTGGAGTTTGGACTCTTCTCTCCTATGACTTTGGGATTTTGAGGAGAATCTCTCCAGCTGTAGCAAGCAATCTGATCCTTTTTTTTCTCCGATAATGTTCTGTCTCTGCATGCGATTTTGGTCATGAAAATGTTTTGAATATGACCTAATACCCATCTAATTTTCGGTTGTTTTCGAATTTTTTGATTGTTTGATTTTAGGGTATTTGTTTCAAGTTTCTCGTGTATCTGTATGTTTGTAGATATGGATTGCTCTAATCTTCATTGATCAGAATTTACCAGTTCTCTAGATCATGAATTTACCTAATACAGATTTAATTTTAGGGTTTTCGATTGTTTTAGAATGTTTTTTCTTGTTTGATTTTATGGTGTTTGTTTTCGAATTTCTCGTTTATCTATATGTTTGCTGATATGGATTGCTTTAATCTTCTTTGTTCAATGTTTACCAGATCTCTCCATGAATTTTGAATTTGTTATCCCGTAGAACAAGTAAATTTTACATCAATTTTACATCCAACCAAATAACTCTGTGAAATTAATTTCACTTCATTTCTCATGCAACCAAACGACTTAAAAGAGATTACAATTTACGTTCACTTCAATTCCCTCACTTCCCAGGATTGAGATCGTCTCCAGTTCGTCCAGCCTTGAATGGACGGGCTGGAATCAAAGGACACGCCTACTAATACATTGGGGGGCGTGTCTTGTGATTCCAGTCCGTCCGATCGCCATTGGACGATTGAACGACTGGACGGACTGGAGACGATCTTTTTCCCACTTTCCATTCCATTCCTTTGCAACCTAACAGAGCCTATATATAGAGTGTCATTTGGGAGAATAGTTGGCATAACCCTTTCTTTTGCAAAGGCCATTTAATTTTTTTAGGCATGTGCTTTCTCATAAGTGTATCAATTGGTTTGGTTTTGGATATTTGGCTTGGTTTGATTCGGTTTCAATTCATGTCATAAATAGTAAAAACCAAAATCATCAAACCAAATAGATATCGGTTCTTAGTTTTACAACTAGAATTGATTAGGATTAGGTACGTCTTGATGGGTTCCTATTTGTCTTGGTTTGATTGGTTCTTAATTGTTTCTAGTTATACCTTTTTAAAAAGTTTTTGCTTTCTGCTTTTGGTTTGATTTTAGAGCCGGTTCGTAATTAGGCTTTGACGAAAAAAGGCCCTTAATTCTGATATGAAATAAATGCTATTTTATTTGTTTGAAAAAAATTCTAAAAAATAAATAATTCTATCAAAATAAAAAATAAAGCCAAATTAATGAAGAATCCAGTATGTCACAATTAACATTCCAAAAAAAAAATGTTTCAAGAAAAATGAAAATTATTATAAAAGAGAAAGAATTATAGGTGCTAAAGGGTGTCAATTGGTTCAGTTTTAGTTATTCGATTCGGTTTGGTTTTGGTTCACATGATAAACCGTAAAATGAACCAAATAGAAATCAATTCTTAGTTTCACGGTCAGAACCGAATCAATTAATTTCTTTCAATACAATTAGGCTTTAAACGGTCAGTTTCAGTTTTAGTTTTGGTTTCGGTTGCAGTTCCGATTTCCTTCTGACATCCTTATTTTCTCCCCACATCATTTTCAATGGAGAGAACCCTTTATAATCTTTCCTTAATTGAGGTTTTATTCTAGTGAAATTCTTACCATCTACCTGTTACAAAATATATACTTATTACAATATGTATATAAAGAATTTTTTTCTGTCATAATATACAGCAAATCATTGAATTTATGATGATTCAATCTATTTCCAATTTTATCATCAAATCAGCTAAGCATTCTTCTTTTTTCTTTTCTTTATTCTATCAAATATAGATAGCATAGAATTTCCATACATGTTTATCTATTGGCAATACTTACCAAACAACAATAATTGAGTCTCTATATAAAGCTCTTCTTTTTGCATTGATCAACCATAAGTCATCTGGACTTCAAAGATGAACTCTTGCCAATAAGATTACTTGGGTAACTGTTCATGCTCTTTGTTTTTTTTCTGCAATTTTTTTTATATTAGTATAATGTATGTTCAATCATCATTTTTAGTTGCTTGAAATAATGTTAGACTGTTTTATAATGCATTAGTGAAAAGGAAACGACATTTTGTACAATTAGCATTAAAAATGTATATGATAGTCTGATATTATTTCATTGATAAGTGTTTTCAACTCATTAGGCTTCTGCCATTGTAGGGTTTTTGGAGATTCGCATAGAAGTTGTTTCTAGATTCAAACCCATGACATTATTTCATTGATAACTTATACAAAAGAGGAATAATTGTTCTTCTTAGACTCTTCCCAAAAAGACCTCCCATTGTTATTGAGATTGATTTTATATTTTTATTCCTCAGTTCAACTTTCTTTTTCCTTTATTCTTTTTGTTTTAAATAATTATTTTTCTATCAATGATTAAGAGACCTCCTTCCATTGTTATGGAGATTGATTATATATTTTTATTCTTCTGATCCAACATTCTTTTTCCTTTGTTCTTTTTATTTTAAATAATTGTTTTTCTAATGATTCAACAATGTCTATTAAGGTTTTTGATGAAAAAACTACTCATTATCTAGAGGTATTAATGTAAAAAAATGAGAAATAAAAATTCCATGATTATAAAAATGTTTTTTTAGATCAAGTAGTTATTTGAAGTCGAGAAGTGAAATTTGTTGTAGATGGTTTGCCTAAGTAGGCAGCTAGTGTGTAGAATTCTATTACTTGGACTCATTGTCCTAATTTTTTAGGTAGGGATGTGGTGTGATATGCCTACGGGCATTTACATTTTCAATTTTTTTAGATTCTTTTCTGACTCTAGGAGTCTTCTAATGGCATTGCCGAAGATAGTGCTTTTGCATCCATAGTATGTGTTCTTTGTATTCTTTATTTCCTATTCTCAATAAAATTTATGATATTTAGCACAAAAAAAAAAAGTTATTTGGAGGGCATCATTATATTTAGGGCATCATGATCTTAGTAATAAATGGCGAAGATTGGTTTGCCAAGCAGCCCACAGTTTTTTAGGTTTCACTCTAAGATTGCCTAATAATCAGCTTGGGCCTAGCCATGAATCTCACGATGTAAACTTATGTTATCAATATTAAATGGCCTGTTTTACTTTAGTTTTTTGTTTGTGTATCTTTTTAGTGTTTATGGTAAAATGGCCGAAATCGTCTCCCGCCTTGGTTTGGGCGGGAGACTCGGCGGCCTGGATGGATGGCTGTCATGTGGCACTCGGATGGATCCGAACCCTCCATCCGAGCCTATCGCCCAGTCAATAAGTTGAGCCGACTGGGGGGTCAGCTCGGATGGAGGGCTCGGATCCCTCCGAATGCCACATGGCGGCCATCCATCCAAGGCGGCTCCCGCCCAAACCCAAAGGGAGACGATGTGGATCCGTTTCTGTTTCTAGTTATTCCTTTATATATATATATATATATATATATATATATATATATATATATATATATATATATATATATATATATATATATATATATATATATATATATTTATTTATTTATATATTGAAATTTAATTATCATCCTAGTCTAGTGAACATTTAGTATTTGATGATTTTTTTTTCCATTTTATTACTCATTCAATATATTTTGCTTCTTTTTTTTTAAAAGTAGAAATGTGCCAAAACATGGAAAATGCATTACAAAAGGCGAGATGGAAAATAACCGTTTCCATAGGATTAAGAAGCACGAAGGAAAATATGGAAAGCCATACAATCGGATCAATGATTTACCAGGTTTGTTAAATGAGATTTCAATCTTTGTCATATTTCTTTAAGGCTCCGTTTATTTTCATTCAAAATGATAGAAAATAAATTTTTTTTATGGTAAAATAGGTTTTCCTCTTCTTGTTTTGACACCAAAATACAAAGAAAGGAATTAAAAAAATAAGGAAATTTCATATAAAATCAACAAAACAGATGAGGCCTAAGGGAATAAAAATAAAAGAATCAATTGATTAAATTGAAGACTAGAAATGGAATCTACAGACCCACCCAATCCACCAAGCAATTTTACAATTAAATAATTGAGTAGACTAGGTGGGTTACATGGTTTAATGGATGCCCATTGGCTTAATGAATGTCTCTCTGCTCTGCACTTCATTGTTAAGAAGTTGGGTTACACTGGCACTCAATGGCTATTGGATCTTGCAAACCATCCACCCCTCTCCCTCAAATACCAACTGAACTCTATGTAGATTATGGTTTCCTTGATAGCCCAATAAGTGTGTATGAAAGTGAATCAGTGTCGATGGATCATTGACTCTAACCGGTGTCATTTAGACTGACCCATCATGCTTTGGAGTATTCTGTGACTGACCCCAATCAATTGTGTTATACAATTTAATTGAAGACAAAATTTCACGTACTACTCAAAAAATGTCTGAAACATCAACTACCACTCACAAGTTTCTGACATTATCAACTATGGATCCAAATCGTCTTTTCCCAGGGGTTCGGAGGAGACTCGGCTGCCACCAATCGATGCCCGACACGTGGATGTTAGTTGGATCTGAGCCGTCCAACCATTTGACTCGGTCAAACGGAAAGAGGGTGTCGGCTTATGCATTTGACGACTCAGATCCACATGTCGGACATCGACTGATGGCAACCTCGGTTCCTCCTGAACCCCTGGTAGTAGACGATTTCGATTAACCCCCGATCCCCCACCCACTCCAAATATTGACACTGTTAATCATAGAAACCTAATTCGTCGAGAGACTTTCGTTAAATGATGATGTCAGCAGCGTCTAGAAAACAAGGTGACTGAGAAGGAAGAAAGAGGGGAGAGTCGCCGTTGGCTTTTGTTGAACACCCAGAAGAAACTGGACTCGGCTGAAGGCCATCAAGAAACAATTTTCGCCGTTTTCTTTGAATCTGCGGTGAGGAGTGACTACCCTATTTTGTACCCTCAGATGGAGTCCTCCATGGCTGGATCCACTCGTTAACAACAGAGTAGATTTCGTTCGTACCTTGCATTGAATCTATCCAATCCCAATAACTTCGCTCAAACAAGCAATCTTACCAAGTAAAAGCTGACCTTGATTAAAATTATCTTCTCTGTCTCTCACGTTTCAAGCAGTCTGACCATGCATTGAATCTCTATTTTTCTCTGGAATATTAGTTTCCTTGATGAAATTATCTACCCGACTTATTGAGTTATCAATACAGGGGTTTGATGATCCGTTTTAGGGTTTTGGATTAGGGATCTGAAAGTTTCAGTATTGTTCTGGAGCTTTTGCTTTATCTTCTCCATTCAAGGGTTCGCTATTGGCTTCTGTTTAAACTTAATCAATGGTGACCACAGCCGAAAAACCTAGAAGTGCAGCCTCCATTGTTCCCGTGAAACACTCAGCGCAGCAATTCCAAAATTCCCCCTGCTCCGAGACCACTATCGTTCCCTTCATATCTTGGCTGGTCGAATCTCTTCACACTACTCATCTCATTATGGTTAAATAGCCCTTTTCATCTGATGTTTCTGTAGATAATGTTGTATATTACTTTTCTTATGGTGATGTTTATGTTGTTTTTTATTAAGAGTAAATTACAAGACTCTCTCTCTCTCTGTGCCTCAGATGCTTTTATGTCGGTTCCAGCTTAAGATTCGAGATAGAAACAGAGGGCTTTTATGTTTGGGAAGGCTAGAATCTGTTGGTGAAGAAGAAGATGGAGATATGTGGCTTGATAGTGACCTTAGAGATATACTTGGGGTTGATGATGATGATTCTTCCATCTTCTGCAATGATTTCCCTCCTCCTTGATTTTCCATGTATTTCATCTTCTTCGTCTTTATCCCCTTCTCCTTCTGCTCCTGCTCCTGCTCCGGCACCGGCACAGGAAAATGTGACTGCATGTCTGTCTTCAACATCCTCGTTGTCGTCATCTTCGTCGTTCACTGCTTCATGGAACATATTAAAGGAGAAAATCGATTACCAAATGGATACAGCAATAGTGCAACATTTAATGGAGATCTCACCGGCGTTTGATCCTCAGATCAATATGGAATGCATCGATGTCATGCAGGAGCTCAGAGATATGGATCTTCTTGCAGCTCTGAAAGCATCGGGCTGGGTATACAGCAATGGTGCAACATTTAGTGGAGATCTCACTGGCATTTCTAGGTATACAGCAATAGTGCAACATTTAGTGGAGATCTCACTGGCGTTTGATCCTTAGATCGATATGGAATGCATCGATGTCATGCAGGAGCTCACAGATATGGATCTTGTTGGAAAAGATCATCTCCGGTCCCCCATAGGTCCAATAATGGACGGACCGACTAGATTCAAAGGACACATCCCCCTAATGTATTGGTATGCGTGTCCTTTGAATCCAGTTCATCCATTCACGGCTGGACGAGCTGGAGGACTGGCAGGCCAGAAAGCATCCATTTGGGTAGTTTCCTAGGGAGTTCAAATCGTCTCCAATCGCTGGAGGCTCCAATCGCCAATTCAGTTATTGGAGTTAAGGAGTCGCGTCTACCAATAGATCGGTAGGTGCGCCTGATTAACTCCAATCACTGGATGGACGATTGGAGCCTCTAGCGATTGAAGACAATTTTTTTTCCTAGGCGTTCCAAGTGCAAATTTGTGGATTGCCGGTTGTCAGTGAACAGAGGAACAAGGAGGCCAATTGAAGATCAAACTAGTAATTTTATCATTTCTCAATTTAAAATAAGAAGGATATAAATGTCTTTTATTATTTTAAGTTTCTTCACTCAATTAAATGAGTGCAGCTGATGTTGTCAGAAAGTCATGGATAGTAGATGATGTTATGGATACTTTTTGAGTAGTACATGAAATTTAACCAGCATTTTTCTAATCAAAATCCTTATAATCGTTGAATCTTTTTTTTTTTTTTCCTTATCATATCTAAACATAGTTGGAAAACCAGATTTTTACTCAAACGATCGATCCAAGTTGAGTAAAAAAATAATGAAACCTTGTCAATTAAGAGTCATAAAGACCCACCCAGGCTTGGTAAATGATCTTGGCTCCAGTCATAAAGACCCACCCAGGCTTGGGGTGGGTGGGTGTGTGTGTGTGTGTGTGGGGTGTGTGTGTGTGTGTTTTTTTTTTTTTCTACTGTATATTAAGAAAAGCCCCCCCTTTAAGGGGTGGGGGGCGCTAGGTTTTTAAGAGGGCTAGTTGTAAAAACAATCCTGATTCCATAATATAAAACTCCATTGAAAAGTATAAGGGATTAAATTGATATGGCTCATTATAACATGTGCTTACGACTTAGAGAAAATAGGCCATGTAGAAAGCATTAAAATAATATATATATATATATATATATATATATATATATATATATATATATTTCAGCGAATATACCTTCAGCACTAAGGAATTAAAGTAAAAGTTTAGATGATTTTATTTAGTTTCATTTTTTTTCCAATATCAAACCGTTTTTTTATAAGTTTTTTTTTTTTACAAGACAAATGTTTAATAATTGATTTCATGGTTCGGTTTAAACTGTTTGGTTCAATTCAAAATTTCAATTCATTTTTGACACCTTATGACAGATAACTCTTAAAAGATATTTCAGAATATAATTTTTTTTTATAAATATTTTTTTTCTCTCTCAAAAAAATAAAAAAAAATAAAACAAAAAAAATGATAAAAAATCTCAAAAATCTATTCATACTAAATTTATGAATGTATGATTCATTACCAAAAAATGAGTTTCAAATTTCAAAATTCTTATGGTATTAAGTATTCTTATAATAGTGATCTAAGACAAAAACTATTTATAATAGTGATCTAAGCCAATCTTAGTTTCACAATAAAAATAAAAATTAAGCCAACCTATTAGACTATGTTTGTTATGCATTTCCATCCTGCGAATGCACTTTTATTAACTGAAACTGGGGACGTTGTTTGAGTATATGTTTGGTTAAATGCACTTCAATTTTCCATTGAATAACTAATGAACACTGATTTATGCAAAGTACATCAAAACTCAAGCAATGCAAACTAAATACAAGAGAATATACTACAAGATAACAATAAGGAAAAAGATGGGAATTTTATTTTATTTTTTTGGTAAAGAAAAAAGATGGGAATTAGATTCAACTAAAAATTGGCCTATGCAATTCATCCTCCACAATATTCTCTCTCTCTCTCTCTCTTAATCATGGTTCCAAATCCAGTTATTGAACATGTTCAAAACTGATACGGATCCAATTAAAAACCAACATTGTCTGATCTTCATTAAAATAATATTTCATTAAAATACAATAGACTGGGATGGGATTGGAACAAGCCCAAAATCAATATGAATCAAGAAAAAAATTGGATTGGAATTGGATTCAAGTAAAAATTGGCTTGTGCGTCAATCATCTTCCACAATCAGTTCTGTGGATGCGTTCTCTCCCTCTCCATATGAACTCCCTGTAACTCCTGCACTCATCTCTCGACTGACATTCTATGTGGACAACTAGACCTCACAACCCTAGGTCATTGATGATCACGAGGATAGAAAATTAGGAAAAAAAGATCTTCTCTTGTCATTCCATCAAGGATCAGGCGGGTTGAGATGTCTAGCACGTATACCAATGCATCCTAGTCCGTCTGATGTTCGACTGACGAGTTAGACAATAGGAGAAGATCCATGTCCAGAAAATAGTCTCTAGGTTTTGTTTGGTTATAAGGGGAATAGAAGGGAAGGGAAGTGAAATTTTTTAACTTTAAATGGAAACTTTTGTAGTTGTAATACAACATGATTGCATAAATTACCTAAACTTCCTAACATATTTAGTAATGATACTTATAAGATGTAAAATTTATTTTCCTTTTCAAATGGGAGGGATTTTGGATGCAAAGTAAAGTATAAGTTAATAACTAAATATGAAATAATTTAGAATTAGTTATATAGTAATGTGATAGCATGTGTTGTAATCATTACAAAAGTTTCCATTTTAAGTTTAAAAATTTCACTTCCCTTCCCTTCAATTCCCTTTGCAACCAAACAAAGCCCTAGTGTTTCATGTTAGCATTCGCATAAAAGTTGTTCATGAAAGAATTTTTTACAACCCAACAATTATTTTACTTGTAATTCTTTCACTTCCTCTGCATTCCGTTTTGATTTTTGGCCTCTGCAATAACAATTTTCGTTCCAATGTCCTTGGCAATGGCATTTGTAGTTCCCCAATTGTCATATGTTACCATAATAATTATAACATCCATCGACTTGAGAATGGATATGACATCCTGCACTCCAAGCTTCTTTCAAATCTAAGACAAGCAAGACCCAAAAAGAGTATGAAGTTTGATTCTAGTCAGTTGCAGCCCTAGCGATATTTTCATTTCCCAAAAGTGGCCAACATAATATGATAAGTAAGTTTCCATTCAATGTCAAAAAATTAACCGTTAAAATCCAAGTTATTCAGCAATGATCCTTAAATTAGAAAAAGGGAAGGAGGGGTCAAAAGAGGGAGCTGTTAGATTTATGTGGGCTTAATTAATTACCTAAACTAGTTAATTCAGTGGGAATCTAATTGACACGGTATAACCGGTTTAGTTTGATTCGTCACATGGTATGAGATAGGTTTGGTAACCCTAATTCTATTGTGGAAAGGGTTTTAGGGTTACATCTGTATTCTATAAATACAGGGTTAGAGCCTCCACAATCAGTGTGAATTAGTTCTCTCTGCGCCCATTAGCAAGAGACATTAGAATATCCTCTGGAGGCTATGGAAGACTATAGCCGAGGGATTTCGATCAAAGCTTGGAGCGTCGTGAAGCGTTTGGAAATTAATCTCTTCACAAACAGATATGTCTTATGATTCATAGTTAATCGCTTCTCTATTGTGTTCTATGGTAACTGTATGGATGGGAGAATAAGTTTCATTGAAACCCTAAACACATAATATTCTAACAGTTGGTATCAGAGCTAACCATACAGACCTAGAATCAATGGAGATTGATTATAAAGACTGATAATGAATGATCACATTGAAAGAGAAATTTTTCTCAAGTTTTAAGATTGAATCTCGATCAGATCTGTCAGAGTTTTCCACAGACAAAAATTTTTTCGACTGGCAAAATAAGTCAAGCAATATACCATTGGAAAGGTCTCGAAGAGACGGAGCCGGCAATATAAAAATCATCGGCGTCTGCGCTGGATGCGCCGACACTCGCCGATGGTATCCGTGGGTGGATCTCACTCGCGGGTGGGAGAATTTAAAAAAAAAAAAGAAAGTCGACGACGTTGACCCAGTCATCGCCGGGTCAACTCAACAACCCTAATGGATTGGGCAGTGACTCGGACTAAGTCGAACAAAAAAAAAATTATGCGGCGTCGATTCGTCGTCGAGTTAACTCGGCTTAAATCGGAAACCTAGCCTAGACTTGGGCCTAGCCAAGCCGAGTTATCCTGGCCCGGCTAAACCAGAGCTAGTCCAGCCCAGGCCAGCTAAACCAGCCAAGGCCAGCTCTGGTCCAATCCAGAACCAGCCCCGCCCATGTTTAGGGCCAGCCCAGTCCAGCCGCGACTAAGTGGGGCTAATCGAGGACCCAAATGGAGCGACCCGTAGTTGAGCCCGATAACCTGGTCAACAACCTGAATTGTTCGACCCAAAAACCCGACCCATTAACCAATGTACTTGATCCAAAAACCCAGAATTATGACCCAAAACCTGAATGGGGAGCCAGTTAACCCGGTGGTCGGACCGTTTGAATCGAAAACCAGATCAGCGACTCAAAAGTAAGTCGGACCATTCGGTTTCAGTCTGAGCCAAAGTAAACGTAATTATGAAAAAAATGAGGAGAAGAGAATTGGAATACTTGGTTCGGTTCAAATCGAACCAAATCGATCTTGAGCAGACCGAGTCGGACCGACCCTGACAGGAATCCTAAGGCCTGTTTGGCTTCTGATTTTGATAAAAAAACATTAAACAGTGATTCTGGGAGCTAGGAAGGTCGGATTGACCTCTGATTTATTTCGTTGGACTCCATTTTTAATGCTCTTCAATCTGATATATATTTTGATACATTTTTGTGCATTGAAAGACATGTTATTATGAAAAAATATTCTATGGGATCTCGATTTGTAATGTTTTTGCTGATTTTTTTTAAAGTTATTGTACAAAATTGATTGATTGAGTTAATGTGCATGTTTATATGAATGTTTAGATTTGTAAAATTATATTTTAAAGCATTCATGATTAAATAAATATTCCACACGAGCTGTAGTTTAGGATTTGTTCATATCATGGTGGAATTTGGTGTGACCACCAAAGTGGCAACCTTGTGACCACCAAAGTGGCAACCTTGTTTTATTATGATGTGTTCAAATTTATGGGTATGTGTTTGTAAATGCTTCAGTTTTGATAATGTTCACCCAAAGGTGATATTATCCAAGTTTATTCAAATTATGATTTATGACTATTGTGTAAGGATTATGGTGTGACCACTAAAGTGGCAACCTTAGTTCTATCATAATATGCTCAAATCTAGCATTTATGTATTTATAAACTACAGTAAAAGAAGTATAGTGTTTACACAAAAGTGACACTGACATAAACTCTCACTTTTATGGATGCAGTAAAGAACGACACTGTCCACCCAAATGTGACATTGTCAAAGATTACAAGAAACTCATGCACATGGTTGAAGGATTGTGGCTTTAGGGGTCTTCATCCACCCAAAGGTGGTGAGATTTTTAAAAGTCATTATCTCTTTGCAGTTATTGCACAGATATTGAGAGGATCAGTGCACATATTTTTCTAAAGAATGTGTGTGTAGTTCGGTTGACTTTTCAAAGATATTAATTAGCTTGCACATATTATGTATATATATTCTTGCTAGCTAATTTTATTTGGTATTAATTGTAGACTTATAATTATTTACATTATAATATAGTTGTGGACATGTAATGATTAAATACCTTAAGATGCCTGTCTTTGGCAGCTAGTTCTATGAATTGACATGAAAATTAAAAACTAGTCTAGGACTGTTTAATCTAGATGTACTCAACAGAAAAATTATATTCTGATCCTTAGGATGTTCAGTCCTTAAGATCAAGTAAAGTAATGTTCAGATGAGGAACATTGGAAAAGAATATTTTCTGTAAAATCCAAAGAAAGATTTGATATTTCAAGAATGGGCAGAGAGATGTTTTATTACTCAAGTCCATCAGTATCAGTTTTTGATGATAAGAGATGGTATTGGGAATGTGAGGAAGTATAAGGTAGAGCTGCTAAGTATTAATGATAAGCTTAAGGATAAATGAATATTTGTAGGTTCATTAAAACCTATATATGTGATATTTTTAGACTTTTCACTTCCTCATAAGAATTGTATAGTCAGATCCTGGTGACATATAGTACTTAAAATATAATGAACCCTAAAATGAAAGAACTAATGATAAAAGTTCAAAGAAAAAAGAAAAATATGAATGCCAATGTCATAGTATATAATACATACCCAGACAAAGGCAAGTTGTAAAAGGGGTAGAGAAACCCATAGAAAGAAAAATATTTTTCCATGAAATAGTCAGAAACTTTATGACAAAGAAATTAGACATTAAGAAACTATAAGATAAAATGGGTCTAGGTAGAATAAAATTCTTGTAGTATGACCCAGAATGGACATGTAAAGAAAAATTTATATAGCTGGACAGTTTAAGTGAAAAATGAATAAGGATTATGAAACTTCTGAGCAAGAAGGTGCAGTATATTGGATACTTAAGCATTAATCGTAGTCTGAACCAATAGAAGTATAAAAATCTTTAATTTATTCTATCTTTAGAAGTTAAACTGTATATTATAATCTTCCACCTTGGTCATAAGGATTTAGGACTATTGCCCAAAGAAAGATTAGAAAGAATAATATTCTAAAATTCTCCTTCCAAGATTTATTACATATATATATGTGAGAATTAATTAAAAGAGAAGATGACAAAATTAAAGTAAGTGAAGGTTATTCACAACAAGGATTTATTGGACTTGGTGGACATCGAGATTTCATCTAGGACTTCTTGTCACAGTTTAGTCTATGAGTGCTTTTCCAAATAATGAAAATAAAGATGGAAAATTTTTATTAAAGGAATTAAAACTATTAGATCTGAATGAGAGAGTTATGTATTATGGGAGATTATCTGATACTGGTCTATTCCTGGTAAATTTAAGCAAGTGTTTACGAAAACCTAAGAATGTATTTGATCCTGTAAGGAAAGAATTAATATTGCAGCCTATATTGTTAATAAAGTGCTTAGTCAGTTTCAGTTTCTGTTTTAGTTTAAGTTATCCTCTTGTTTAAGACTGTAAAACTGACATGATTTCATAATACTCGTAGGAGAGTGATTATTTTAGGACATTGAGTTGTCATATTATGGGATGTCAAAATAGACCCAAGAAACTTAAAGTTTGATGAGATCACCTGAAAATAGGTGTGAAACAACCAGTTGAGATACCAGAAATGCTATTAGAGTGTAATGATTATAGAAATATTCATTAAGATCGATGCTTCAACCATAGTAGCAGAGCCAGATGAGGCAATGAAGAGTTAAAGATTAGAAAGAATAATATTTTAAAATTCTCCTTTCAAGGTTTATTACATATATATATGTGAGATATATATATATATAAATTTTTATATTTTATTATATTTTTTTTTTTTTTTTTTTTTTTTTTTTTTTTTTTTGAATTAAAGGAGAAGATGACAAAATTAAAGTAAGTGAAAGTTATTTACAACAAGGATTTATTAGACTTGGTGGACATCAAGATTTCATCTAGGACTTCTTGTCACAGTTTAGTCTATGGGTGCTTTTCCAAATAATAAAAATTAAGAAGGAAAAATTTTATTAAAGGAATTAAAACTATTGGATCTGAATGAGAGAGTTATGTATTATGGGAGATTATGTGATACTGGTCTATTCCTGGTAAATTTAAGCAAGTATTTGTGAAAGCCTAAGAATGTATTTGATCCTGTAAGGAAAGAATTAATATTGCAGCATATATTGTTAATAAAGTGCTTAGTCAGTTTCAGTTTTAGTTTAAGTTATCCTCTTGTTTGAGACTGTAGAACTGACATGATTTCATAATACTCGTAGGAGAGTGATTATTTTAGGACATTGAGTTGTCATATTATGGGATGTCAAAATAGACCCAAGAAACTTAAAATTTGATGAGACCACCTAAAAATAAGTGTGAAACAACCAATTGAGATACTAGAAATGCTATTAGAGTGTAATGAAATGATTATAGAAATATTCATTAAGATCGATGTTTCAGCCATAGTAGCAGAGCCAGATGAGGCAATGAAGAGATATACTGGACCATGTAGATTTATGATTTTAGACAATCACATGTTGTACTTCAAAATAGATGTTTTTGATGATGGATAAAAATAAAGATCCTAATGATTTTGAGCAAGTTATTAGTAATGAAATTACACTTGAATGTTTAATGATCATAAATGATGTGTTGTTGTCTATGAACAATAACGAGAGTTGGAATATTATGCTTTTGTCAATGAGCGGTGTACTCATAGGCTAAAAATGGATATACAAAGGAAATGTGTGATTTCAGTGGAAGAATTGATTGCTACAAAGTAAGACTTGTAGTGAAGTGGAATCACACAAAGAGAAGAGAAAGTATTGACTTCAAATCATTGAGGTCTTAGTTGTATATTTTTTGTTTTGGAGTTACATCAGATAGATGTAAAGATCATTTTTTATCAAAGAAAATCTAGAAGAAAATGTTTATATACTTTAATTACAGGTTTTGTGGTAAGGATAAAGAAGATATATTTTGTAGACTTATAAAGTCAATCTGTAGATTAAACAGGTATCTGGATAATGGTATTTGAAGTTTGACAGGATTGTATCTTCTTTCAACTTTGTTGAGATTATCATTGACCACTGTATATATCTATAGGTCAGTGGGAGTGGATTTACTTCCTTGTCATGTGTGTTGATGATTTTCATTGGTATGTAGTGACATGGTTTACTAGTTAAAATCAATATTTTTTTGTCTGATAACTTTGACATATAAAACTGTATGAGCAAGTACCTTTGTACCTGGTGTTGAGTTTGCTCGTAACAGAAAAAATAAAATTCTAGATTTATCTCAAAGTATAAATACTGTTCGTGTTTTTGAATGGTTCAGTATGCATGTATAACTAGTAAGTTGCCGATGCTAAAATCAGTAAAGGAGATAAATTGACAGAATTATAGACAAAGAATGATACTGAGTATTAGCATCTACAATGCAGTAGAGAGCTTGATATATATTTAAGGTTATAATCATTTTATATAGTCTTTTCATTGAGTGTCATAAGATGTTTTCAGTTGGATGCTGGTATAGCTTACTGGACAATGGGGAAAAGAAAGGTCATGCGGTATATGCAGAGGACCAAGGATTATACGTTCATTTATAGAAGTAGTGACACTCTAGGCTATTTTGATGCAATTTTAATGTTTGCATTGATGACAGAAAACCAACCTCAAGGTTCAATGTTATGGTGGTAGGGTTTTGTAACTCTATGTAAAAATAACAAATAAGGTATCTAGTGTAAGAGTTACTTTTATGATTTGGATGTTGTAGACTCTACTTCTAGACTATTGAGATATGTTGTGACAGTGGTTTAGCTATGTTCTTCTCAAAGAATAATAAGAAATATAGTATTTCAAAGCTTAATAGAGATCGAATCTCTTCAAGTAAGGAAAATATCAAAAGATTTTATATCGTTGTAGATTCTTTGACGAAGGTTTTGTCAGTGAAAATATTTAAGGAACGATATGTCAATTATAAGAATGGTTGAAAACAATTAATTTTATCAGAGGCTTAAGTGGCCAAAGATCTGAAAATCAATGGGAGTCTCTAGATATGCTTAATCAGTGGGAGAATCTTTATGTTTATACTTGTGTTTTCACATTGCTTACTGTGTTTGATTGTATTACTCATGGTTTGATGGGTATAATTTTTTATAACTATGATTTTGTTTGCATTAAAATTTACATTATTTTTATTTTGCATACATAGTTATGTGTTTGACATGTCAAAGATAAACCAAGCTATGTTGTATTTAGCCAAAGATAAATCAGGCAGTTTTTAGTCGAACACCAAGCAGTATTTAGTCAAAGGACGAACAAGGTAGTATTCAGCCAGATATATAAGACAGTATTCAGCCAAGATAAGAGGCGGTATTCAGCCATACAAATAATGACGGTAAGTCAAAGTGCGGTATTAATCCAAGCTAGAGGCGGTTTACCATAAGAGGATAATATCAAAGAGTAAAGGCAGTGTCTAGCCAAAGTATGGTATTATAATTTTGAAATATTTAAATACCATGTTATATACCCATAAAGGTTTTTGGGATAATTTTGATTAAAGATTTTCTTAATCAAGTTTGGACTCGCATGGGAGTTTACTTTCATGCATTATCTCAGGCGATTCATGTATTGAGTAGACTTCTGTTGTGGCTGACAGAAGTTTATACACCATATGTTAAGGTGTATTATTCAATGTTGCTCGCATTGGGAAGCTTGATGGATGTTTCAAAGTTAGTAACGATTTAGTGTATTGGATTCCGTGGCTACACTGGTTGACGATAATTTTGTAAGTAATATAGCCCAAGTGTGAGATTGTTAGATTTATGTGGGCTTAATTAATTACCTAAACTAGTTAATTCAGTGGGAGTCTGATTGACATGATATAACCGGTTTGATTTGATTCGTCACATGGTATGAGATAGGTTTGGTAACCCTAATTCTATTGTGGGAAGGGTTTTAGGGTTATATCTATATTCTATAAATACAGGTTAGAGTCCCCACAGCCACTGTGAATTAGTTCTCTCTGCACCCATTAGCAAGAGACATTAGGATATCCTCTGAGGCTGTGGAAGACTGTAGCCGAGGGATTTCGATCAAAGCTTGGAGCGTCGTAAAGCGTATGGGAATTAATCTCTTCACAAACAGGTATGTCTTTATGATTCATAGTTAATGGCTTCTCTATTGTGTTCTATGGTAACTGTATGGATGGGAGAATGGGTTTCATTGAAACTCTAAACACATAATATTCTAATAGGAGCAATATCTAGAAGTTGGAATGGTTTGATAGTCCTGAGCTTTGTAAGGAGGAGCAGAGGGGGAAACCACATCAGGCGAAGGAACTGGCTGAGGGAAGCCCATCGCCTGCTGTTGTTGAGGTTAACTGGGAACACCTTGAAATGTTCCATAGTGTAGATGTTGTTGATGTTGCTTGTGATCATCACCACTGACGAAACCTCTGCTCTTGCGTCGTTCACTCATCTTCGGATGAACTAAAAAATGGAACAACAATTTCATGGTTAGGATTTCTCGCTTTGTCTCATGTGATGATGTGATGATCTGATCGTAATCTTCCTCTTTCTCTCAAAGATTCAAACAATTCTCTTTTCAGGTTAGAAAACCAGTGATCTTTTCCACTTCCCTTTTTTTCTTTAATCCTCAATGTTTGCTATTGTACTTCTTGCGTCTGACTTCCGGCTAATTCTTTTTTCTTTGGTAATCATATTTACTTCAATTCTCGTGTCCTCTATTCCTGATGGCACAACGAGGGCAAAAACATAACTTCACATTTAGTCAGGGGAAGTTTTGACATTTAAAAAATATGGTTTCATTTATGTCATACTTTAATGGAGGACAACCAACGGACTGGAGTTGAGTGTAACAACTTGTAAACTGACGGTCTTGCACATAGGAATGATAAGAGTAAATTTCCCTTATTTTTTAATCCTTGCGTAATAATGATCAAGAATGCTCTTATAACAGAACATGAATGTGGAACGGGTTTTTCAATCCATTCCAGAATGGCCCTCGTATTTGATATTTCAGAATGTATTTTTTATCCAGAATGCATTCGAAGAATATATACCAAACATAGTCTTAATTTCTCACATTTTTTGGACTCTAGCCCACTTCTAAGTCAGTATCAAAGTCTTCCTTTGACTATGATTTGGCCCCGTAGAAGGCGCGGGAGTGATTTCTACCTAGGGACAAGGAGGCTAGTGGTCTTATCAGAAATTACTTAGAGGAGCTGTAGTCAAAGGTATCGAATGCTATCATGTCACTCGGCTTCTCGGCTCATTGAGGTTGCCAGGGCAAAGACAACTTCTCAATTGGTGTATATCTCTGTTTGAATGGGGTAGGAACCCTGCTCAAGTAATAGATAGTCTCTTCAACCCCTTGGTCGTTATTCTAAGCCAACAAGCTACTGATCGAATTCTGAGCGGCCAAAATAAATTCAATGGCCTACCCTTGATCTCTTGCATGGATAAAAAATCTCCAATATTCATTCTTACTAAATGTATGATTCTTTTTCAAAAATGAGTTTAAAATTTCAAAACTCTCATGGTATTATGTTATTATTAAACGTCATAGATTTAATTACCAAAAGGTAATGAAATAAAAAATAGTTATTAGCGAAAATACCATTTATAAAAAAAAAAAAAAAAGCTAAGGATGTGGTTTATCAAAGCTGATGTACTGATGTAAGTAGACTTGAATCAAATGTCAGATGGGTAAATGGCGGGCTAGACCACAGGGAGAGGATCCTTTTCTGAAAGAAACAATCTTCTTTTGTCCTCTATTTTTCTTGGTCAATAGGTTTACCTTTCAAGAGGCTTTTTTATTTTATTTTTGGTGGGGTGGCGCTGGGCAGTGTTAATTTTACTATGGTGAAGTGAAATATTTTCGCAATTAGAATCAGAGCATTAGATTGGGTTAATAAATAGAAGTGAAAAACCTATTTTACCATTTACTTATAAAAATAAGGTGAAATATTCTAAAGACACCTATAAAGTTGTCATTTAGACACTCTCCTAGACGTGTATATGAATTGTTAATCATTGAAAATGATCTTATTAAGATTCTTTCTCCCCCAGAAAGTCATAGTTATTTAAATTTCCCCTCAATGAGAATGAAATCTCTTTTAGAATTCTTTTCGGTGGAAAGTGAATCTGCTATTATTCCTATTAAAACTTAATTTTGATGTGTAAAATAAAATAAAATTGACATGATAGTGGATCATAAAATGATGTTGTATTATCGATTAAAAACTCATTGTCCTTCCTTGTAATGGATATTAGCTACTATTCCAGTGATGTGTCCATTTTTTGAACTCATGACATCTTTGAGGTGTTGATTTTACCAACTGAAATATTATGGAGGGAGGAGCATACCAAAGCCAGTGGGTTCATCTTTACTGAACCATTTGTCTATCTCTTCGAAGTTGTCACCTTCATTGGATTGGCCAACTTCAGAAGACGGCTCTACTCCAACTCAGATAGATTGGTGAAAAATGGCAGATTCTATTGGAGGAAGACTTAGATTTTCTATTCTAACTTCCAGGAACTCATCATACACATAATCTCCACTCAAAAGTTCCTAGACATCAAGGAAAAGGAAATTGTAATCCATTAATTTGTAATGGCTTACATTTACTCCCTAGGTTAAGTCATAGGCGGTTTAATAAGACTCAAAGTCATATGTTAATAACTTCGGTCCCTGATTCACCTGTGAAACCTACATGTAAATTTCGGAGACAAAATTTCTTTTAAGGGTGGGGGAGTTGTAAGACCCGCACTCCATGAACCCAATCTAAACCTTGATTTCATGTCGTAACAGGTCTTCCAATCATCACCGGGCCAGACGGGACGAGCGGATGACAACCAAGTATGAAATCAGACCAATCGGACCAAAATAAGTATGAAATCAGTCATACCGGTCGATGGTACCGGTCGACCAGTATAGCCTATGTAGCAGACTACGAAGATCCGGAACCAGATCTCTGCGGGTCCTACTTTCCAAATTCCGAGCCCTAGGACTTTTCTAATCCTAGAAGGCTTCCTAAACCTAAATCCTAGCCTATTTAAACCCTTCTAAACCTCCTAGAATCCCTTCCATTGATCCTCACAAACCCTAGAAAGGAGAAAGAGGCTGAAGAAGGAGGAGAAGCTAGGAAGAGCCGATATTGCTGTTTTGACGAAGAACACCTTACCGCAAGTCAACGGTAAGTGCTTGAACCATCCTTTACTTTATAAACTCTTATAGGGTTGATTATTGTTGAATCAATACCATGAAAAGCATGTATTGATCTAAAACCCTATCTTTCCAATAAACCCTACTTTGTCGTCAAACCCTAATTTAATCGATAAACCCTAGATTCGAGTTCTAGGATGAATACCATCAAAACTAAGA
This sequence comes from Protea cynaroides, assembly GCA_028583415.1. Taxonomy (NCBI): domain Eukaryota; kingdom Viridiplantae; phylum Streptophyta; class Magnoliopsida; order Proteales; family Proteaceae; genus Protea; species Protea cynaroides. The sequence goes on along the minus strand of CM053266.1, from coordinate 69,626,365 downwards.
CTTGAATGGAGTTGGAAACAACTCTAACTCAATGCTCAGACCTAGATTGTGTAGGAGAAACCCTAGAAGCAATAGGGGATGACCGACGGCAGTCGAGAAACCAAGTGTATAGTCTTCCGGAGTCATACCGGTTGACTATACCTGTTGCATCCTGTGCGACCGGTATGTTGCGACCGGTACCTCCCAGGGGCTGGTCTGTGGGGATCGGCTGACCATATCGGTCACTGGTTTTCCCCACAGTGCCGCGACCAGTATATGCAACCGATCAGCTCTGTGAGATGTTATTTTGCCATTGTTGGTTTTCTGGCCAACGTAAACTTATTCTAATTAAACCCTAATATTATGTAGGACTTTGTGATAGCACGTTTGGACCTTGCGACGTGGAGCAAACTATCAAACGAGCGTCAGGTAAGGGAATCAGACCTAAACCTAATAATCTAATGGACAATAAACTGTTGTTAATAACTATGACTCTGTGGATTGATTTTGTGCATATTCACATGTCATCATTTACTTTCAGTTATTATTATTGTTCATGCATACTCGCTATGCTAGGATGTGATTGTTAGGCATATGATTTTTTTCATTGGTGTGTGGAATGGGAATTTCCTGGGGTCTGGGATCATTCTTCACATTAGCACTTTTTTATAGTATTCTATCTTAGCATGTTTGGTGCGGGTAGGGTATCAGGGGGAGGACGTGGTACTGTGATCTCCGGCCTGGCCACCAGACTCTAGCTCTATCTCTATGACGTAGGGAGTTATGTTGGGATAGAGTCTACTTGCATATTGTTCTGTCTTAGTATGCTTGGTGCGGGTAGGGTGGGCATCAGGGGGAGGTCGTGGCACTGTGGTCTCCGGTTTGACCACCACGCTCTAGCTCTATCTCTATGCTGTAGGGAGCTGTACTGGGATAGAGCCTACTGTGATGACATATAGGATTGGTTAGTTGCGATCCCAGTTTGCAAGCCCTCGCCAATAGGGGCTTACGTGTTGGTATGGGTGGAGCATCAGGGGAGGTGTGTGGATGCCTTAGCTCTATCTCTATTCCATGATGGGTGCATGTGGGTCGACAGTGGTGTGATCTACTGTGTGATGCTACACACTCGTGTATAGAGGTGCGGTGGTCTCCAATCCTTTCTATAGCATATTGCAAACTTAAACCAGACCACAACATAAAATGATTGTTACTCATGCATATAATATTGTTACACTGTCTGATTGTCTTACTGAGCTAAGTTGTGAGCTCATCCTTTGTATATACACTGTTTTTAGATGTTGATGCAGGTTACACGGTGGACGATTATATGAACGCTCTGGCGTATGGAGGTGTTCTTTGCGCATACAAGCAGGAGAGGACGAGCATGACGCTTCATGCGAGTGCCCTTTCTGCGTGTACCTTTGATTTTATTTTATTTGTTTCAGTTATTTTTTTAAGTGATGTAAAGATATTATTTATGTTTTGAGAATTTGGATAATTGAATACTTATTTAAATTTATCAATAGAATGCTCAGTTTATTTTATTTAAAGACTTCCGCTGTATTCTATTATATTCTGATTGTGGTTTTGTGCAATGGTTTGTCTAAGTGGACACGGTCTT
>CM053266.1:69557604-69624265 GCA_028583415.1 Protea cynaroides | reverse complement strand
GAGGGTGTTTTCAATCCCAGTTGATTTTCGACCATCGTAAACCCTAAGAAACTAATTCTAATTCAACCTTAACATCGAATAGGACCTTGTGATAGCAAGTTTGGACGTTGTGACGTAGAGCAAGCTAGCAATCAAGCATCAGGTAAGGGATTCGGACCTAAACCCTAATAACTTAATAACAGTAAAATATTGTTAGTAATTATAATTCTGTGGAATGGTATTTGTGCATACTCGCATGTCATCTTTACTTTCAGTTATTATATTGTTCATGCATACTCGTTATGCTAGGATGTAATTGTTAGGCATGTGATTATTTTCGTTGGTGTGTAGAATGGGAAGGGCCTAGGGTCTTGGATCATTCCTCACACTAGCACCTTTTCGTATCGCTTCTATCTTAGTATTCTTGGTGTGGGTAGGGTATCAGGGGGAGGAAGTGGCACTGTGGTCTCCGGCCTAGCCGCTAGACTTGAGCCATATCTCTATGCCATAAGGAGTTGTGCTGGGATAGGACCTACTGTAATGACATGTAGGATTAGTTAGTTACGAGCCCAGTTTGCAAGCCCTCGCCAATAAGGGCTTACATATTGGTATGGGTTGGGCATCAGGGGAAGTGTTGGCGGTGTGTGATCTAGACACTTTAGCTCTATCTCTATTCCATGGTGGATACATGTGGGACGACAGTGGTATTTGATCCATTGGGCAGATTCACACACTCGTGTATAGAGGTACGGTGACTGCTAATCCTTTCTATAGCACATTGCAAACTTAAAACCATACCATAATGTGAATGTTACTCATGCATGTTGTGTGTTGCATTATCTAATTTTCTTACTGAGCTAAGTTGTGAGCTCACCCTTATGTACACACTATTTTTAAATGTTGATGCAGATTACACTGTGGAGGACTATATGGATTCTCCAATGTATGGAAGTGTTGCTGCTTTGGAAGTGCAAGTAGGGGAGGACGAGCATGATGCTTCATGCGAGTGCCTTTTCTACGTGTACCTCTAGGATGGTTTTATTTTATTTTATTTCAGTTGGATTCATAAATTATGTAAAGATATTTTATTTATGTTTTAGTGTGGAGAATAATTGGTTACTATACTTACAATGTAGAACTCAGTTCATTTAATTTAAGACTTTCATTGTATTTAATCGTATTCTGATTATGGTTATGTGCAATGGTTTGTATAAGTGGATACGATCTTATCGAGATCTTGGTGTGAACCATTGGTTCAGTAGAGGTTCACTCATACTTCTAGTTCGATCAAAATTGGGGTGTGATAGATAATGGGTGAGAATATACAGGACCATTTGATGACTACTACAAAGAACAGGGTATTCGACATCAAAAGACACCTCCAAAGACTCCTCAGTTGAATGGTTTCACTGAGAGAATGAACAGGACACTGGTAAAGAGAGTCAGATGTTTATTTTCACATATAGGGCTGTTAAGATACTTTTGGGGTGAGGCTTTGAGTACAGTTGTATACTTATTGAATAAGTCACCATGTGTTCCACTAAATATGATGTGCCAAATAAAGTATAGACAGGTAAGGACATTTATTATGATCATTTGTGTGTCTTTGAATGCAAAGCATTTGTGTATATTCTCAAAGATGAGAGGTCTGAACTTGATGTCAAGACATGACAGTATGTATTTGTGGGTAATTATCACACCCCAATTCTGGTCTAACCGGAATGGTGTGATGAACCGCCTATAAACCAACGGTTCACCCATGATCTCATATAGGTCGTATCCATTATATCAAACCACACACACATTCCACATTAATAATCAGAGGTAATAAACAAATAAGCAAAATCTTATAGATAATGAATTGAGAGTCTAACAGTGATAAATAAGTATTTAATCCAATTATCTCCAAACCACAAGACATAGAAATAAATAATCAATTACATATCTGATGTTCAAATTATAACTAAACTTAAGTAAAAACACATTGGTTGCACTCGCATGATGAATCATGCGCATCTTCTTCAGCTTCTACGTTCGTCGCAACAACGTGTCCATACATTGGCGCATTCATATATTCTTCAACGGTAGGACCTGCATCATCAACTAAAAATATTCGACGTCGAAAGGGTGAGCACACATCACGGCTCAGTGAGCAAACAAAATAATACAACAAATATATGCATGCATTCTATTCATATCTTTGGTTTGGTTTTTAAGTTTGTAATGTGCTACAGAAAGGTTTGGTGGCCGCCGCACTTCTATACACGAGTATGTAAATCTGCCCAATGAATCAAATACCATTGTCATCCCACATGCACCCACCATGGAATAGAGATAGAGCTAAAGTGTCCGGATCAAACACTGCCAACACTTCCCTTGATGCCCTATCCATACCAACACGTAAGCCCCTATTGACGAGGGCTTGCAAACTATGCTCGCAACTAACCAATCCTAATGCCAAACAGTGTATCCAAGGCCTCACCCCCAGCATCCTTCAATACGTCCATAGAGATAGAGCTAAGGCCCCCCAGCAAAGTTAGAGACCATACGGTCCGAGACCACCTTCCTTGATGCCCTACGACGTAATAGTTCTGCTAAGGTAATGGCGATACGACGATGTTAGTGGGCAAGACTTGAGTAGAGATAGAGCTAGAGTTTGATGACGAGATCGAAAACCACCATGCCATGTCCTCCCCCTGATGCTTCATTCGCATCCAACATACCAACCACACACATACATTCACATGCCTATTTCTAGCATCATCATCATCATCATGTTATAAATAAACAAAATTAAATATGCATGAATAGTAATAGCAGGAATATTGGATGACATGTGAGATGCACATAACAAGCATACAAGCATAGAATCAATCATGGCATTGGACTCAGTAATCGCAGTGGGCCTCGAGAGAGAGAAAGAAGAGGCTGACCCCGACTAGATCCATTGACGTGTCCGAACGAATCGTCCGGTTGTTTGTTATTAACCAATTAGTTTAGGTCTTGTTCCCTCACCTGTTAGCAATACTCGATGTCCTTCCTAGCCTTGAAATTCTCTTTGATTTGATTTAACAACCTAAAAGTTATATGAATTTAAGTTAGGGTTCATATGTAATATGTTATAGTAGTCAAAAATCGAAATAGAGCACTGATAGGTGTATGATTGATTATATGGTCTCATGTTGTATCAATCTTATTGTCTATGGTCAATACCCTACGGTCGCACATGGTGCGACCATAGCTGCGACCATATGATTTTTGAATTCTTCCCGAATGCCTATGGTCGATCCTTTGGTGATACTGCTCATGCTATGGTCGACCGTAGCTGTGACCTTGAGATTTTTTATCACAGACTACATGCAATTTGAGTTCTTCTTAGGCTCTTCTGTTCTTCAATGGGGTTTATTCTAAGATCATCCTATGGCCATCATTAGTAATTTCTTATCAATCCTAATCATTAAATTCATTCCTCATGGTTTTCCTTGGGATTTTCTCAAGGAAATCACATAGATCATAATAAGTTGATATTGCCTACCTTCCATAGAAGTCTTATGCTTAGAGTTTACATCTCCAGAGATTTGTTTCATACCTTTGCCTGTGAAAGAGAGCCAATCTCTTCTCAGCAAATTCTTCTCCTTAATTTTTTCTTCTTCTCCTTCTCTTCCTTCTCTTCCTTCTCTTCCTTCTCTTTCTCTAGGGTTTACTAATGTTCTAAAAGAGTAAAAAAAGGACTGAGGGGCGTCCTTTATATAGAGAAAAACTTTCCATATAGAGTCCTCTTTCAATTAGGAAAGCAATCCCTTAGTTTAGGAAAGTTTTCAAAACTCAGAGTCTGATCTGGGTTCTCACGGTTGATCATACGATCGCATAAACCATCGACTGTAGGGTCGAAATCATCGACCGTGAGGTTCTGGATTTGAGATTTTTTTTGTTCCCTTCCTTATGGTCAACCATACCTACCTAGGTATGCAACCTTAAGTATGTTTTTAGTGTTTTTAACTCAATTCTCATACTTGGTTTGTGATCTATCTTCACACGCTCAGTCCACTTAGTCCAGGAATGATGGGAAGACCTGGCAGGACACAGTTAAACCAAGTTAGTGGAGTGCGGGTCTTACAATAATGGTCAAGATGAGTTTGGCTATAGGTTTTATGATCCGACTATGAAGAAAATTATCAGAAGCCAAGATGTTGTATTTATGGAAGACCAGACCATACAAGATATTGCTAAGGTAGAGAAGACAGTATCTCAACATAGTGATTATTTATTAACTTGGATCTAGTTCCTTCAAGATTGATTCTTGAACAAGTTGGAGATGTGGATCAGAACGATCAGCATGATACAGGTGATACTGATATTCCCACATAGGTTGAGATAGATCATGATTCTTATGAGCAACTGTCAATACTAGAATTTCCATTACATGTTCCAATCAGAAGGTCTACCAAAGATAGACAACCTTCCACACGGTATTCTACAAATGAATATGTATTATTAATTGATGGGGGAGAACCTCAGTGCTTTAAAGAAGCCATGAAAGATGAACACAATGATAAGTGGGTTGAAGCCATGCAAGAGAAGATGAAATCATTACATGAGAATCACACTTTTGACTTAGTGAAGTTGCCTAAGGGCAAGAGAGCTTTAAAAAATAAGTGGGTATATAGAGTGAAGCATGAAGAACACACTCCACATCTAAGGTATAAAGCTAGATTGGTGGTCAAGGGATTCCATCAAAGGAAAGGCATTGACTTTGGTGAGATCTTTGCTCCAATTGTAAAGATGTCATCCACTCGGATGGTTCTTGATTTAGCAGCTAGTCTTGACTTAGAGGTCGAGCAAATGGATGTGAAAACAGTTTTCCTTCATGGTAAATTGGAGGAAAAAATCTACATGGAACAACGAGAGGGTTTTGAGGTAAAAGGAAAAGAGAAGCATGTGTGCAGACCAAAGAAAAGTCTTTATGGCTTGAAACAAGCACCGAGACAATGGTATAAGAAGTTTAACTCAATTATGAGGGAGCAAGGCTACAGAAAAACTACTTCTGACCATTGGGTTTTTGTTCAAAAATTCTCTAATGATGATTTTGTTATCCTTTTGCTTTATGTAGATGGCATGTTAATTGTTGGCAAGAATGCTTTAAGGATTGACAGGTTAGAGAAACAGTTGAGCAAGTCTTTGGCCATGAAAGACTTAGAAAAAGCAAAACAAATTCTTGGCATTAGAATCATTCGAGACAGGAATGCCAAAAAATTATGGTTGTCTCAAGAGAATTACATAGAAAAAGTGCTTCAAAGATTTAAGATGGACAAAGCTAAAGTGGTCAACTCTCCTCTTGCTACTCACTTTAAACTGAGTACTAAGCAGAGTCTGTCTACTGACGAAGAGAAGAAAAACATGGAAAGAGTTCCATATACTTCAGCAGTGGGAAGTCTGATATACGTAATGGTTTGCACAAGGCCAGACATAGCACATGTAGTTAGCACTGTTAGGCGTTTCCTCTCAAATCTAGGAAGAGCGCATTGGAATGCAGTTAAGTGGATTATGAGGTTTCTTAGGGGAACGTCTGATTTGAAATTATATTTTGGAAGTGAGAAACCTTTATTGGTTGGCTACACAGATTCAGATATGACTGGAGATGTTGATCCTCGTAAGTCTACTTTGGGTTATTTGATAACTTTCTCAGGAGGAGCTATGGCTTGGCAATCAAGATTATAGAAATGTGTTGCTCTTTCTACTATCGAGGCAGAGTACATTACAATAATGGAAGCTTGCAAAGAGTTGCTATGGATGAAGAAGTTTGTGCAGGAGCTTGGCTTCAAGTAAGAAAAGTATGTGTTGTTCTGTGATAGTCAGAGTACTATCCACCTTAGTAAGAATTCTCTTTTCACTCTAGATCAAAACATATTGATGTGAGATATCATTGGATTAGAGATGTTTTGAATTCTAAGTTATTAGAGATTGAAAAAAATTCATACCGACCGTAATGGATCATATATGTTGACAAAGGATTTACCAAGAGAAAAGCTTGAGGTTTGTCGTTTAATCGTTGGTATGATGGATTCCTCCACATAGTCGGGAGGGGGAGATTTGTTGGATTGGGTTTTCCTCTTATGTAGAGGATGGCCCATTACTTATAAGCCTATAAGAAGTAAGGGTCCTTAAGTAACTTTCCCAAATATAGCTGAATTAGGGTTTTATCTCTTTAACCCTATTAGAGTGAAACAAGGAGAGAAAGAGAGGTTAAGTGAGTTGCTGTCTACCCAAAACAAAGAAGAGAGGAAAGCTGTGAGGTTTCAATCAAGGTGAGGATCAGAAGGTCATCCGTGGTTCGATTGAGCTAAAATTTAAACTGCAGATTCGTAACTGAGAGTTCTTCATTTTGAACGGTGCGATTGATAATTGGAGTCTTCTAAATCAGTCTGATAATCAACGTTTTCAGCTATTCGGGTGAGATCTCTTTCAATCTTCATCTTGGTATTTGGGTTGTTAATGGTGTATTCCTAAAACATGTTGTTCTAGATGTTTTGATGATATATGCCAAGAATATTGTGTTCTTGAGGAATGATGTTATTGTATGTCTCTAGTTCTAACCAGAGAAGACTCTTGTATTCTCATATTTTGGTGATAATGAAGAGATTTGAGTGGATTATAGTCCCATGGTTTTACTCCTCACATTTGGGAGGCTTTCCATGTAAAAATTTCTTGTGTTATGCGTATGGATTTTATTGTGCTTGAAATATTATTCTCTATTTGATTGTTTCCTAGTAGGTTCACTCATGAATGGAAAGAATTTATCACTCCCTTTCCTATCACTGTGGCCGAAAATCTACTCATTTTAGACCGATGGGATGCTAATGGTGATTGGGATTTTGAACACTTTCCAATTTGGGTCCAATTTGGGCTTCCTTTTGACCTGATTAATGAAGTTATGGTTTCCAAAGTAGTGGCCAAGCTTGGTTCTCCCACCCATGTTATGCACATATATGGTGTTTCAGGGGTAAAAGGGTATCCTATTCGCGGGCTAGATTTCAGAGGTCGTTGGACATGCCCCTTTGTGATTCCTTTCTGCTTCAACGTAAGCTTCAGGATGATCGGCAAGTTCTATTACGGTGTGAAAGATTACCATTATTTTGTTATTATTATGGAAAAGTGGGGCATGAAGCAGATCAGTGTAAATCATATTATGCAGACTGCCAAAATCACATTCATTCACACAATTGCTCACTGGAGGATCGTTGCCCACAACTTCCTGAGGCACTATTATCGGTAGACCTTAAAGGGACTCCCCCTGCAAAGAGGCTATTGGAAAATGCTCAACATTTTACTTTTATTCCGGCGAAGTCTGCTACTTCTTCCATAGCTCCGGGGACGGTGGAAGGTGGTCCTAGTGGTGGTGGGGTGTGTCCCTCCACTTCCCCCCTTGCCCCCTTCCAGATACTTCTCCTAGATCCTCAACTTTGGTGACACGTGCTGTTTCCTCCTCCACATCTCTATCCCATGATCTAGATATTTCTGGGTCTGTCCATGATTCAAGATCTGGTTCACCCTCAGTGGCCCCTACTGGTTCTATCCATTCGGCCCCAGTTCAGTTTTCGGTCAATCAACAGGCTTTAATCCAGGAATACATTTCCCACCACCTATCTTTGGCTTTGGTCATTTTGAACATTGCTCCACAACTATCCACTCTTTCCCTTACTTGTCCATTTGCAGGTTCCTTGCCAGAATCTTTAACTCTTGAATTGTAGCCTATTCCTCTCTGTGGCCATGCCTTCTACTTCTGTGGTAACTCAACCTCCTAGATCAAAATGACCTCGACAGGATTCTGGCAACATCATAGCGTCCAATACTGAGGAGGGTTATTTTTTTTAACTTATGGCCCCGTGGTGGCTGGGGGAAATTAGCCCCACAGGGAGCCATGAAGCTGCTCTATTGGAACTGTCAAGGCTTAGGGAGGGCCCTAACAGTTCACACTCTTTTTTACCTCCTTCAGTCAGAACAGCCTGATTTCATTTTTTTAATGGAAACTCGGCTATCTAAGCCTAAGTTATTGCAACTCTTTCGTCGGTCTTTTTATCCGAATTCTTACATTGTGGACCCTGTTCGATCGGCTGGTGGTCTTGCTCTATTCTGGAAGGCTGGAATCTCCGTGCATATCCTTGCGTGCTCCTTATGACTCATTGATTGTAAGGTTTCTTTGCCTCAGTTGCCTAGTTTTTATTTTACCTGTGTCTATGGAGATCCTGTAAAACACAGGTGTCAGGTGGTCTGGAATCAGATTGAGGCCTTATCGACTTCTCAAACTGACCCATGGTTATGTTGTGGTGACTTTAATCCGTTGGTGACAGGTTAATCGGATTTATCGACTGCAACTTTCAGATGGACAATGGTGCACAAATGAATGTCAAATATTTTCATATTTCGATGATTATTTTTCTCAGGTTTTTACTTCTGAGGCTAGTTTGGATGTTGATATTGATCAGATCTTACACTATATTCCCTCTGTGGTTTCTTCTGATACAAATCTAACTCTTCTAGAAGTTCCCACTCTTGAGGAGATCAAATCTGTTTGTCTTCAGCTGTGTTCCATAAGAATCCCTTGGGCTGGATGGTTTACCCCCTCACTTTTTCCAACATTTCTGGTCAGAAACTACTCCTCATATTTATAGGTTTGTAATTGAATTTTTCACTACTTCTTACCTGCCTCCTGATTTCAACCATACATATATGTGTTTGATCCCAAAGAGATCCTCCCCAAGTTCGGTTGAGCATTTCAAGCAGATTAGTCTTTGTAATTTCAAGATGAAGATTATTTATAAACTTATGGTGAACAGACTGAAACATGTGTTGGGGGATATTGTTACTACCTATCAATCAGCTTTCCTCACTGATCGTCACATTACTGATAATATAATTTTAGTTCATGAAATGCTGCATTATATTCGCAATCAAAAATCCTCCAAAACCAAATTTCTTGCTCTTAAAGTTGATCTGCAAAGAGCTTATGATTGTATTGATTGGGGTTTCTTGCAGAAGGTGCTCCATAAGTTCGGTTTTGCTGCTCAGTGGATTAGAATGGTCATGACTGTAAAACCCGCACTCTATTAATTTGGTCTAATCGTATCGTATCAGGTCTACCCATCATTCCTGGACCAAGTGGACCGAGCGTGTGAAGATAAATCACAAATCAGGTATGAGAATCGAGTTAAAAACATACCTAAGGTCGCATGTCTGGGTAGGTATGGTCGACCATAAGGAAGGGAACCAAAAATCTCAAATCCAGAATCTCACGGTCGATGATTTCAATCCTACGGTCAATGGTTTATGCGACCGTATGATCGACCATGAGAAACCCAGATCAGACTCCGAGTTTTGAAAATTTTCCTAAACTAAGGGATTGTTTTCCTAATTGAAAGATGACTCTATATGGAGAGTTTTTCTCTATATAAAGGACGTCCCTCAGTCCTTTTTCACTCTTTTAGAACATTAGTAAACCCTAGAGAAAAAGAAGGAAGAGGAGAAGAAGAAAAAGCTAAGGAGAAGAGTTTGTTGAGAAGAGATTGACTCTCTATCACAGGCCTGAGAAGAGATTGGCTCTCTATCACAGGCAAAGGTATGAAACGAATCTCTGGAGATGTAAACTCTAAGGAATATGACTTCTATGGAGGATAGGCAATATCAACCTATTATGATCTATGTGATTTTCTTGAGAAAATCCCAAGGAGAACCATGAGGAGTGAATTTGATGATTAGGGTTGATAAGAAATTACTAATGATGGCCATTGGATGACCTTTGAATAAAATTCATTAAAGAACAGAAGAATTTATCTAGGAGAAACTCGAATTTCATGTAGATTGTGATCAGAAATCTCAAGGTTGCAGCTACGGTCGACCATAGCATGACCAGTATGACCAGAGGATCGACCATAGGCATTCGGAAAGATTTCAAAAATCATATGGTCGCAGCTATGGTTGCACCATATGCGACCATACGGCATCGACTGTAGACAATAAGGTCGATACAGCATGAGATCATAGGACCAATCAAACGCCTATCAGTGCTCTGTTTTGATTTTTGACTACTGTAACATGTCACATATGAACCCTAACTTAAATTCATATAACTTTTAGGTTGTTAAATCAATTCAAAGAGAATTTCAAGGCTTGGAAGGACATCGAGAATTGCTAACAGGTGAGGGAACAAGACCTAAACTAATTGGATAATAACAAACTGTTTATTTTTATTGAGTCTAATGTCATGATTGATTCTATGCTTGTATGCTCGTAATTTACATCTCATATGTCATCTAATATTTCTGTTATCACTGTTCATGCATATTTAATTCCGTCTATTTATAACATGATGATGATGATGCTAGAAATAGGCATGTGAATGTATGTGTGTGGTTAGTGTGTTGGATGCGAATGAAGCATCAGGGGGAGGACGTGGTGGTCTTCGATCTCGTCACCAAACTCTAGCTCTATCTCTACTCAAGTCTTACCTACTAACATCATCGTATCGCCATTAGCTTAGCAGAACTATTACGTCGTAAGGATCAGAGGATGTGGTCTCGGACCGTGTGGTCTCTGACTCTGCTGGGGGACCTTAGTTCTACCTCTATGGACGTATTAAGGGATGCTGGGGTGAGGCCTTGGATTCATTGTTTGGCATTAGGATTGGTTAGTGGCGAGTCTAATTTGCAAGCCCTCGCCAATAGGGGCTTACGTGTTGGTATGGGTAGGGCATCAGGGAAAGTATTGGCGGTGTTTGATTCGAAGACTTTAGCTCTATCTCTATTTCATGGTGGGTGCAAGTGGGACGGAAATTATGTTTGATCTATTGGGCGGATTCACACACTCGTGTATAGAGGTGCGACGACCACCAAACCTTTCTCTAGCACATTGCAAACTTAAAAATCAGACCAAAGATATGAATGGAATGCATGCATATGTTTGTTGCTTTGTTTTGTTTGCTCACTGAGTCGTGATGTGTGCTCACCCTTTTGATGTCGAATATTTTTAGTTGATGATGCAGGTCCTACGGTTGAAGAATATATGAATGCACCAACGTATAGACACGTTGTTGCGATGGATGTAGAAGCTGAAGAAGATGTGTATGATTCATCATGCGAGTGCAATCAATATGTTTTTGCTTAAGCTTAGTTATAATTTGAACATCGAATATGTAATTGATTATTTATTTTTATGTCTTGTGGTTTGAAGATAATTAGATTAAATACTTATTTATCACTGTTAGACTCTCAGTTCATTATTTGTAAGACTTCCGCTTATTTGTTAATTACCTCTGATTATTAATGTGGAATGTGTATTTGGTTTGATATGGTGGGTACGACCTATGCGAGATCCTAAGTGAACCGTTGATTTATTGACTGTTCATCACACCATTCTGGTTATACCAGAATTAGGGTGTGACAATGACAATTGTTCAATCAGTGTCTTACACCCTTTTGATTAATGGGGCTGAAAGGGGGTCTTTTCATCCATCCTGTGGTCTTCGGCAAGGGGATCCTTTTATCCCCCATTTTATTTATATTGTGTATGCATGTTTTGTGCCATGCTGACTCATCCATCCCATTTGGCAAGATCCTGGGGTGAAAATCAAAGGGCGTACACTCCTCATTGTTTTTGTCGATGGTTTTCCAGGTTGCTCAAGGTTCCTTATGGCTCTTTCCCAGCTAAGTATTTGGGAGTTCCTGCTGGTTTATCTGGATCTAAAAGATTAGTTTTTGGTTCGGTGGTGGATCAAACCTTACAAAAACTGCAACATTGGAAAGCTTTGATATTAACAAATGCAGGTAAGGAAACTTTGATTAAAGCGGTGGCATTACCATGCTGTAATTTCCTTTGCTCTTTATTCAAACTCCCACAGTCTATTATTCAACAACTGCACAAAGGGATGGCAGATTTTTTTTGGAGCAATGGCACATCGTCCAACCAAATTCACTGGGTGGGTTGGGGTAGACTCCGTCTACCTAAACACAAAGGTGATCTTGGGATGAGAGATCCAGAATTACAAAACAAGGCATTATCAGCCAAACTGGCTTGGACAATTTGGAAATCTCTCGGGGCTTTTAGGATTCGGTGCCTCAAAGCGATCTATTTCCCACACTCTGATTTTCCCGATGCTCCTTTGGGTTCTAGGCCTTCTTGGTTATGGCGCAGTATTTATGTGGGTCTTCAGGTGTTACGTAGGGGTCTTTTGTGGAAAGTTGGCACACTTCCATTCCATCATATCGGCCATTTTCTCTACCCCCTTCTTCCACTTTGGTGACCCGAGTCTCTGATCTCATTGATCTTGTCAGTAAAACCTGGCGCATTGACCTATTATTGCAGCGGTTTCATCCTTCGAAAATCTAGGCTATTTGGAAAATTCCTTTGTCATTCTTGCCTCAACCAAATGAGCTCATTTGGTCAGCTTCTAAGTCTGGTATTCTCAATGTCAAAAGTATTTATAGTATGTTGAGTGAATGGTGATTTTCTGATTTATCTCATTCTGTGCACTATTCTACTCAGCATTGGACTTCAGTTCCTTCTATTTTGTGGAAGTCCATCTGGTCTTGTCGCACTCTTCTGAAGATTCGCCATTTTGTGTGGCGTTGTGTGGCGACTGTTGCTCCTTCCAGTTTGGCTTTGATTCAGCCTCATGGTTCGATTGATCCTTTGTGTCGTCGGTGTGGGAGGGAAGTGGAATCCATAGATCATATTATGTTGCATTGCCCTTTTGCAAAGGCTGTGTGGTTGGGATTATAGTTTTCCATTCTTTCTTCTCTTCCAGGGGTTTCTTCTTTATCCCAATGCCTGCTTCAGTTTCTCCGTCCTAATAGTTCCTACTCAAAGCCGCACAGCCGAATGGTGTTATTGTTCATTTGCTTCATGTTATGGACTTTGTGGCAAGCTAGAAATAAATTATATTTTAAAAATATGGAGTTGACCCCTATTGTAGTCATCAAAATCGCAATGTCGGCCTTTTCGAAATTTTACGATGCCCATCACCTATGGCCTCGTTCAAGTTCTTTGGAGCCAAAGATATCTTCCCATGCAATTCCGCTATGAAGGCATCCTACTGAAGGATGTTTTAAACTTAATACTGATGCTGCATTATCCCTCACTAGTTCATATTCAGCTATTGGTTTTGGTTTGCAGGAATCACTTGGGGAAGCCTCTATTTGCAGCGGCTAAGTCGGTGGGTTTTCCTTTTATGGCTGTTGGGGAAGCCATGGCGATTCGTCGGGCCATATCCTTAGCTTTGCAGTTTGAATTGCATAGTCTTATTTTGGAGTCGAATAATCTGGAAGTGATAAGTTGTTTAAATAGTCAGTTATCTTCTTCGGATGGATTTTTGGATGATATTATCAGGGATATTAAGGTTTTACTGCCTTCTGATGTTTCTGTGGTTTTTTCACATGTTCTCAAGACTAGTAAATTCTAGTGCTCATGAGGTGGCTAAGTGCCTGTTTGGTAATACTTTGCTCTCACTATGCTTTTGATTTGGATTCCTAGGGAGCCATTTGGGAGTCATTTGAGAGCCAAAAAGTGTTTAGTAATACCATGTTGATTTTAACTCTCATAGAGTCAATCGGTTCAAAAAATGACTCTCAAAGCTAAAATTTGAGAGTCAAAAATACTGCTTTTCTAGAGCCGGAGCCAAAAGAGAGAAAATCAAAAATTGAAAATCATAGCTCACTATCGCCACCACCCACCAGCGCCACCGCCACTACCACCACCACCACCAGATGTAGAATCCATTTCAGATTCATTTTTACTAAACAACATCCTGTTCTTAATAAGTTTTGGAATTGATTCCAGAGCAGTGTTACCAAACAGGCTCCAACTCTTAATAAATTTAGGAAAAAATGAGATTTCAAAAATAATTCTAAAGTAAAAGTCTAAAAGCCAGAATTAAAGTATGACCAAACACCAGAATTAGAGTATAACCAAACAGGCACTAGGAGGGCAACGGTTAATGTGGGTTTAAAATTGTGGGATGTGTCGGTTTATTGGTTAAAGAACTTATGTAGAGATAATATTCCATCTGCTAATCCATAGATTTCTGAATTACCAAAAATAAATAAATAAATAAAAAAGTAAAAACTCCATTAACGGCGTTAGGTCAATTATGATTATTGATATCTCCGGAACACGATATTAATGGCGTCCACGTTAGTGCGTTCCAGCTCATGCCTTACGCGTGCCGTTATCTAATTGGAGTCAAAATTGGCAGCCCTGGACGTTTTCCTGTCTATATATAGCGGCCTCTGGTTTCGGACAGTTTCATTCTTATTCTTAGATTGCTCCATTGTTCTCTTGAAGTTTCAATTCGTTTTCGTGTTTAGAAAAGCCCCCTACTATCTTCCGAAGGTAACGATCGTAACCTTCATCTCTGTTTTTAGTTTAGTCTTTAGATTCAGATCTTCAAATTCATCTCTCTCTTGATCTGATGGATGTTTGTCAAAAGATATTGTTTAGCGTTCAAGAATCTCTTATCTTATACTGGTTTTCCTTATATTCATTGTGGTTATGAATTCTTCCTTTTTATTTGTCATCTTGATTCCGCTTGATGAATTGTCTTTTTTCTGCGATCGATTTCTGCATTCTTATTGGTGGAATACCCCTTTTAGTTTGCCTAATTTAGTTTTAGGATTTTTTTTTTTTTTCCTTTCGTCGTTTGGGAAATTTAGGGTTGGAAATTGAGTGATTGACCAGTTTTCTTTTGTATTTTTCAGATTTTAGCCGTTCGTTTTTTGTGTTTCGATTCTGTATGCTGTAGGCTCCTGAGATATTTCGTTTGTGTATCATCCGATTCTTCTCTCGGATATTGTCTTGTCTGTCGTCGTATAGGATTTATAGGTTTTCTCCGCTTCTGACATTCGTTTGTTGGTGTTTTCTTTTTATCCGGATCTTTCGCAAATCTTTGTTTTTCGGTTTGCAAAACCTAATATGATTTATGTCTTCCTGGTACGTTATATCCGTCTTTTACAATTTCTTGGTTTTTATTACAGATGCAGATTTTCGTCAAGACCCTCACCGGTAAGACCATCACTCTTGAGGTCGAAAGCTCAGATACCATCGACAACGTTAAGGCTAAGATCCAGGATAAGGAAGGAATCCCTCCGGACCAGCAGCGTTTGATCTTCGCCGGAAAGCAGCTCGAGGACGGTCGTACCCTCGCAGACTACAATATCCAGAAGGAATCGACTCTCCATCTGGTTCTCAGGCTCCGGGGTGGGATGCAGATATTCGTGAAGACCCTCACCGGTAAGACCATCACCCTTGAGGTCGAAAGCTCAGATACCATCGACAACGTGAAGGCTAAGATCCAGGACAAGGAAGGAATCCCCCCAGACCAGCAGCGTCTGATCTTTGCCGGAAAGCAGCTAGAGGATGGCCGTACTCTTGCCGACTATAACATCCAGAAGGAGTCCACTCTCCACTTGGTGCTTCGGCTGAGAGGTGGCATGCAAATCTTTGTGAAGACTCTCACAGGCAAGACCATCACCCTGGAGGTTGAGAGCTCGGACACCATCGATAACGTGAAAGCCAAGATCCAGGACAAGGAAGGCATCCCCCCGGACCAGCAGCGTTTGATCTTCGCTGGTAAGCAGCTCGAGGATGGACGTACGCTCGCTGACTATAACATCCAGAAGGAGTCCACACTCCACTTGGTGCTTCGGTTGAGGGGTGGAATGCAAATCTTCGTCAAGACCCTCACGGGCAAGACCATTACACTGGAGGTTGAGAGTTCCGACACGATTGATAATGTCAAGGCGAAGATCCAGGACAAAGAGGGCATCCCACCTGACCAGCAGAGGTTGATATTCGCAGGAAAGCAGCTGGAAGATGGGAGGACTCTTGCGGATTATAACATCCAAAAGGAGTCGACCCTTCACTTGGTACTCCGTCTTCGTGGTGGGATGCAGATATTCGTGAAGACCCTTACTGGGAAGACCATCACTTTGGAGGTAGAAAGCTCTGATACGATCGACAACGTGAAGGCGAAAATTCAGGACAAGGAGGGTATTCCTCCTGACCAGCAGCGTCTCATCTTCGCTGGGAAACAGCTTGAGGATGGGCGAACCCTTGCCGACTATAACATTCAGAAGGAATCTACCCTCCACCTGGTCCTCCGTCTTCGTGGTGGTTTCTAAATCTCTTGAAAGTGCTCTGAGAATGGTGTCTGCTGATAGTCTGCTCCTATATGATCAACGCATAAATAAGTCCTTATACAAAGGCATTCTGCAACAATGTTATGTTTTTTGGTTCTGCCCTTATGTTGTTTGTAATTAGTATTTTCAGGTAGTGGTGCATCTTTGCACACTCCTTTTTCTTTGTCAATGGATATTTCTGTTTGGTTTTATTTTTTAGAAAAATTTCACATAAAAGTATTGGGAACATCATCTATCGTCCAGAGGTTTGGAAAATCATCATCCACATAATTATCATCAATAGCGTCTACTGAATCGATGAAAATCATTTAAAACCCCTTCTTTTAACGGGGGGGCCTTCTCTGATTCTTAAAAAACCCTCTTTTCCTTTTTTTCCTTTTTTCCCCCCCCCTAAAAATAAAAAACCCTTTTTTTTTTCTTCCCTCCTTTTTCAAAAAATCAAATAAATTATTGGGTTTTTTTGAATTTTTATTTTTCCCCCCCCCTCTTTAATGCCGCCCCCCCTCCCCGCCCCCCCTTTAAAAAATAAAAACCCCCTCCCCCATCCCTTTATCCTCCCCATCCCCCCCCCCCCCCCCCCCCCCCCAATAAAAATTTTTAAAAAACCCCCCCCCCCCTTTTTTCCTCCCCCCCCCCCTTCCCTCCCCCCAAAAAAAAATAGTTGTTGTTTTTGAAATCAAATCCAGAATTTCAGGTTTCCATCTTTGAGCCTCACCTGATGATGATTTCTCTTCTGTTTGCTCTCTTTTTTGTTTCTATGACATCTTTGATTTGTCCTCCTCCGCCCCGACAACAAAATCAACATTAGTGCCCGATAAGTCCAATTGATTGCTCTGCACAACCTCATTAGCATCAATGATCTTTTCTTGGGTTGTAGATGCAAAGATCGCTTCTTTATTGGCTTTTGAACATCGACGATTGTCGACCTGGACGACTTCTGAGCTTTATCATTTTCGAGTTCAGATGAGTTTTCTCAGACGAGAATTCATGGAAGCTGAGCTCTGCAACATCAAGTAATTCATTGAATTTCTCCCAGGTGCCTCTCCTCCCCGATTCCCCGGCTCCCACCCCATCTCATCATTGAAGTGTGTTGGAGTTCGAGCCGACTCACATTTCAATGGTGAGATGAGGTGGGAGCCGGGGAGTCGGGGAGTCGGGGAGGAGAGGATTTGGTTCCGCAAGAGGGAAGCTCTGCCTGACACATGTCAATCAAAGAGTATAGTTAGTTACACTGTTGGGACCATAGGGCCTATAAATATGTGATTGAAGCGTGAGGAGAGGAGCGGAGAGGAGAGGGGGGAAGCTCTGCCTGAAACAGCGGAGGCAACTCGTCAAAGGTATAATAAGGATTTGTTGATTTTCGTAGTCCTCCATTCTGTTGCCGAGTTGTATCCCCTTGTTACACATTATATTATAAATTTATTTTAAAAAAATTTCATCTAAATCCCATCAAAAAGATTGTTAACATCTTCTTCAAACAACAATTGATTCCCGTTAGATTCTGAAGTCAGCTAGATTGGAATATTTCAGAAACGATAATTAGGTGTGTTGAAAAGACCATTATACCCTTGCATATCATCTTCTTCTGCTCTGTGTCTGCTTCTTCTTACTCTTTAGCTTCTGCTTTCTTTGCAGATCTTATCCTCTTCCTTTTTCTGGGTTCTTTTGAGAATTTGAAAAGCAGGGTTAAGTAATAATCAATAGAGATGGAAGAGAAATAGGCCCTCTTGGAGAATCTCAAGCTTTGCCATTTCACCCCAAAATCAAAGCATGGAGAGAGGCAAAAGATTGGAAGACCTTTTATGTGCAATTAGTGATTTGAGAAGACGGAGAGAGGAGAATGGTGAGTATCTTCTCACGATTCTCTGGGAGAACTGGGCATAGACGGGCTCAAAGTGCACTTGTAAGCATCTTATCTCTTGATGTTCTTTAAGCATCCCTCCTGTTTGATTTTCTTTGGTAGGAAGACGTTCCAGTTGTTTTGGGTCTGATTTTTCAATTGGGTTTCGTTTGTTTAAAGATTAAATGGATTTCTTTATTTTGTCTTGGGTTTGCCCATCTCCTTCATACTTGTTATTGTTTTTCTGTTTCTATATTCTTGGTTTGTTTTGAGGCAGTTTTTTTATTCCTCCTCAAAGTTGGCACTCTTATTTGGTCTCTGAGATTACAATGGCGATGAAATTTCAAAAACAGATGAAATTTCAAGATCTGATGTGAATGAATCTTAAGAATCATAAGTTCAAAAAATCAAGAAACAAAGGAACGTAGCTTAGAAGAAATGGAACTTGCCCGAGAAATAACAGATTGTAGCTTAGTTGCAAATGAAGAAGATGGTCGCGACAGATCGCTTTGCAAGAATGTAATCACGGATAAATAATGGAGAAAATTTCTCGACTACCATGATAAAATCGATTTCTTCTCATTTATTCGAATAAAGTAAAATGTTACAATAAGATAAAATCGATTTCTTTTCATTCAAGACAACTATAAACTGGAAACAATAAACCTATACATTGAAACAGGATAGTTGTAAAACAGAGAATATTACCAGAAAAATCGATTTCTCCCATTTTGTCCCTCCCATCTTTAAGGCTCAGCACACCACCACAACCAAAAAGAAAAAAGAGAAAAAAAGAGAAAAAGGCGCGGGGGGCCCCCCGATGGGCCCTCGGGTTAGTAATTATAATTCCTCCCTATTACTTTCTCACTGACTCTGTTATTTCAGTACTGTGTTACACAGAGATCTCTAGTGATCGGGTTTTCCGGCAACATCTACTCCGTGAAACACATCGGAGAATCTCGGACAGGAATGGCTCATGCTTAGAGAATTCCGTTGGAGAGAGAGAGAGAGAGAGAGAAGCACATAGAGAGAGGGAGAGAGCAGAAATTTTGTCTCAAGCTCACGTTGTCGGAAAAATATTCACGTCGCCGGAGAGAAAGGCGGTTTGAAAATATAAGTTACATTTGAAGGATAAATTAGTAAATGAACATAATTTTTTAATTTTTCAATATACAATTTGAGAGGTAAAATTGTATTTCAACAAATTTATTGATTTCTGTCAGTTAAATGGACCCTAGGTAATGTTTTTGTATTCTTGTGGGTATAGATGATATTAACAATCTTTGATGGATCTAGATAAAATTTTATAATCATTTATTTATTTTCATTACAGAAAAGAGTATGGTGAAGTGATTGTATTTTCTTCCGTCCATCTCTGCGAATGGGTTGTTTGTGTCTTGCGTTTTCCTACAGAGATGGATAGAAGAAACCGAAGGAACTGACGAAGGAAACCAGCAACAGCAGCAGTCCACGAGAACTCCACTTGATCCTCAAATTCCCTAGTCATTGCATGGCATCGGCAGCATCAGCATCAGTGGGGCCACCACTCGGTAAACCGTCAACCGCTGACGACGGCATAGCAAGAATGAATGATATAGTTCAGTATACCCCATTTAAAAGGTATGACAGTTTATTCATTCTTTCCCTTCTTTTGCCACTCGGCTAACCCCAACTAAAATGAAACTTGAAATATGATGAGCATCGAATGTTGAAAAAAGTCCCTGCATATTTGGAGAGGTTTTGAAACACTAGGGGGCAGAAGACCACGACCTCAAGGGTTGTCTGAATCGGCTGTGTAGGTACGCCGCCCGGTAATTGCTTCTCATCCATTATTGAATTTGGAGAGAACCACCACCGTCTGAGGTGAGATTGGCCTTCCCTCTGCAACTCAGAAAATGAGAGAAGGAAGAGCTATAAAATGGGTGAAGACTCGAGGGTTCGGGCTCCTCCCCAGTGCTATGCTGCGGCTGCTGACCAGAGAGTCGATCAGACGATGGAAACTCACTGATAATCCCAGTGCAGAAGAGAAAAGAAGAAGAAGAAAAAGACAGAAAAAAAAGAAGAAAAAGAGTAAAATGGTCTTTTTATCTTTAGGCAAGGTTATTCATGAAAAATTCCATTTGAGTTGACATCAACATCTAAAGGGATTCTGTTAACGGGGTGGGTCTTTTTTTATTAACGGTGCTAAGATTATGAGTGGTATTTGATGATTTTTCAAACCAGTTGGTGGTAGATAATATTAACAATATTTCTTGAGGTCTATGTGAAATTTTTCCTTTTCCTCTCTGTGATCCTTCATCGGTTCTCATCTTGCTTAGTCGTTGGTTCTCTCGTCCTTTCGGTAAGATCATCCTTGGTAACTTGGTATGGTCTGTTGCATGATTTTAGTAATCCTAGTCGGCCCTATTGGTCTATTTGTTTTTTGGTTGTGACTTGTGAACCTGTATGACCTTTTTTGGTTTTAGAATTGTGCTTCAGAATTTCAAAATCATCGAGTTTACTTGGGTCTCCTTTGGATACTATTTCAATTCTCCGCTCTGCGTTTGAAACCAAAATGTTAGGACACTTCTGTTCAGTTCTTTCTTATAGTGAAGGGAGAGGGTCAGTATGATTTAATCTCTCAACTTAATTCTGTCTTAAAGTAATGTCAGTTATATGTATCATTTTTTTTTCTCCAATCAAGTTTTATTCAGGATACATTGGACTCCAGTCCTAAACTAAATATACATGTATTTTTCTCCACTTCTCCTTAGGTCATTTTATGTATATTTCTAGTTCTTTTACTCTTTTAGCCCTATCAATTTGAAATAAATAATTTACCTATACCAAAACATTTAAAGGTTTGGTTGCACATATCTATGCCACATCTGATTTCACATCAAATTTGTTGTTTTTTTTTTTTTTTCTTTTTACATATAGAAAACAAATGGCTCCGTTTCTTTCCATGTCAAATGTTGGAAAGAAAATTTTCATGTCAGGATTTTCGAATGTGTATTTTTTTTGTCCTAGCTAGCTAGCTAGCTAGCTAGCTAGCTAGCACGCACGCACGCACGCACGCACGCACGCACGCACGCACGCACGCACGCACGCACGCACGCACGCCACGCGCGCATGCACGCGCGCACGCACGCGCACACGCACGCACACACGCACGCACGCACGCACGCACACACGCACGCCGCACGCACGCGCCGCACGCACGCACGCACGCGCGCACGCCGCACGCGCGCACGCACGCACGCACGCGCGCACGCACGCCGCCGCACGCACGCCGCACGCACGCACGCACGCGCCGCACGCACGCACGCCGCACGCGCCACGCACGCACGCACGCACCCACGCACGCACGCACGCACGCACGCACGCACGCACGCACGCACGCACGCACGCACGCACGCACGCACGCACGCACGCACGCACGCACGCACGCACGCACGCACGCACGCACGCACGCACGCACGCACGCACGCACGCACGCACGCACGCACGCACGCACGCACGCACGCACGCACGCACGCACGCACGCACGCACGCACGCACGCACGCACGCCACGCGCATGCACGCGCGCACGCACACGCACGCGCACACGCACGCACACACGCACGCACGCGACGCACGCACGCACGCACGCACGCACGCACGCACGCACGCGACGCACGCACGCACGCACGCACGCACGCACGCACGCACGCACGCACGCCGCACGCACGCACGCACGCCACGCACGCACGCCGCACGCACGCACGCGCGCACGCACGCCGCACGCACGCACGCACGCACGCGCACGCACGCACGCACACGCACGCACGCACGCACGCGACGCACGCGACGCACGCACGCACGCACGCACGCACGCACGCACGCACGCACGCACGCACGCACGCACGCACGCACGCACGCACGCACGCACGCACGCACGCACGCACGCACGCACGCAAAATTACCCACATTGTAATGGTATATCATACATTCCCACATGAATTTTTTTTTTTTTTAATTATTTGTCTCTCTTGGCCTCATTAGGCCTCTTGTGGGTTACATTGTTTCTTGCATTTTCATTGATGTAGCGTAGGAGATTCCCAGCAACTTGGGAAACTCTTCGACAACCATTGACCTTCCAACCCCTCTCCTTCATAAAGTCGGACAATCAATCCCGTTTGAGGTTCTAAATCTAGGGATCAGATACGGTATCCATCACTTGCAAAATCGATCCATACTGATACTAGGAGAATCATGAAAATCTGTCAAGACTAGATATCAGATCAGGATCGTCCAAGTCCAAAATTGATATGAATCGACCTATCCGATAGCGATACTTTGAACCATGATCCTCCTCCCCCCCGGTACCTACTACTACTGTCTTCAATTGATGGGTCTTTGAAATTGCTTCTCAAATTTATGAAAATAATGGGAAAAATATCCTCTCTTGTCGGCTATTGCCCAGTCCGTAGTCGTCCATTAGACCAAGTATTCCAACCTGTCCGATGGACAACTAACACGACTGCACAACAGGAGAAGATTCAGATCCAAAATAATGAGTCATACCTAGCAGATCTTCTTCAAACTGGACAAGTATGGAATCATCATAATCTTCTATAAGAGGTTTTTTCTTATTTGTTGTAAAGCCCACAAGCCAAAACCCTCCGAAACTAGTTTATTTCCAAATAAAAGAGCAAAAGAGACAGGAAAAAAAAAATTGGGTCTTCTACTCTCTCAGTTGACTATCAGCTTTGAAATATATTTCCCTCCCTTCAACCTTCCTCCCTCCTACTAGAGAAAGAAACTCTTCTGAACCTACAAATCGTAAATTTCAATTCAATTAGATTCACATTATCTATTTTCCTGATCTGTAATGATTTGGTTGTGGCAGCTTTGCATCTCATTGCCAACTTGGTTATCAATGACCAAATATTCTTCGGAAAAAAAACTAAAAATAAGAAAGATTTATCTATATTTCGGCTTCATCCCTCATTGTGAGTTTTTTTTTTTTTTTTTCACCCTCATATCATAGATAGAAAGGTCTTCATTTCTGATTTTTTTCTCTTAAAAAAAAAAAAGTAAAATAATATAAAATTTTTGCTAGGTGCATCTCTTGAGTGTGAATATTATTCCTGCTAATGTCTCTCTATACTAGGACTATGATAGCGTAAACATTTTTTTTTCTTTATGATTAATAGTGTAAACTTTATTTTGGCTTATGAATTACTTCTTTTTTTTTCGCTTCTGCTATTGTTCTCCTAGTATCATTTATGCATTTATGCATTTATGCTAGATTGCACGGTTAACCCTGAAGAAATTTCACTTATTGCTTACAGCATTGATTTTTTCTTAATTCAACTTTAACTTTATGATAGCGAGATTTATATAGATTTTTTTATTAGGATTGCCTTATTTCAATAGTTTAGTAATCCAAAGAAGTGGATAGATGCACAAATGACTGACCTAATCAAACAGGCAAAATGGGCTTTATTTACACACTAACTAATAGACAAAACACCAAGATTGTTGAACAACAATACTTAGAAATTAAAGCACTTGATAGATAACATCAAACAATTAAGGACTAGGACAAATTAGACTAGAGTTACTGTTTGAACTTGAGAGACAAAAAGAAGTAATCAGGAGTTTTTTTGTGGATATGGGGGTGACCCTACTCTAGATACAAGACAAGTTCTGCATTTCACAAATTCAGAAGGGTTGTCATAAGAAAACATTCCAATCAAAGTTGTTATGGGAGTGAGTTCTATGAGCATTCAAATCCTCTCCTCCCAGGGGTTTGGGAGGAGGGTGATTCCCACCAGTCAATGCCCGACATGTGAGTGTTGGCTGGATCTGAGCCCTCCATCCAAGTCAGTGCATAAGCCGACACCCCCTGTCGGCTCACCTTATCGGCTCAGATGGAGGGCTTGGATCCAGCCGACACCCACGTGTTGGGCATCACTGGTGGTAGCCACCCCGCCTCCCGAACCTCTGGGAGGAGGTTCGAGAGGATTTGGATCCGTCCTATTAATGACAAAGAGGCACATAAAAGATGTTGCATACTGCGGTCACTATGATGGTCACAAACTCTCATTGGAAGGATGGGAACACACAACAGTAGCTCAGGCTTTGGGAGCATGATGTCATTGCAGGCTTGACTACTCATGTTCATCTCGATAAGAAGACATCACTCCGCTGGGGTACAGCAATATGGCATCGGCTTAATTATTATCCTAGGAATCTTGCTTGACTGCTCCTTTTTCTCGTAGCTGACCCTTCTATTATTGTAGAACTACATTGCTGAGCATCAAAGAATAGGAGACATGTTCTTCACATAAAATGGCTTTAATGTGTAATTAGTACTATTGAACTTTTTCTGCCTCCTACCAGGGCAGTGGAATCTTCTTCTTGGGTCTGCTTTTCCATAGAAATATACATAATATATGGTGTTGATTGACTAAGTTTTTTTTTGTTACAGGGCATTCTGGGAAGTGTTAGTGACCACTGTGCACATCATGCTAAATGCCCTATTCTCATTGTGAAGAATTCAGCAACAGTAGGGTTGAGTTTGTGATGTGTTGAATGGGAGTAGCAGAGTATCTCCTTTTTATAATGATGGCTTGATGTTTCTTTAGTTTCTTTTCCCTAACTATATATCTCAAATTACTATTCATACTTGTAGTGAAGAATTTTTCTAGTTGAAACGCATTTTAAGGTCTTTTTTATTGTCAAATTTACATCAGTTCCCAAATAAAATATCAAAACTGTCGCTTTTATATATTGAGATTTCCATGATAGTTCAATGAATGTGCATCGAAGGGAATTGGTTTCAACTACATATTTACATTTTGACTCCCGTACTGAAATACATGTTATCAGTCATGGTTGGTGGTCCATGATGCTAAAAATTTATCATTCCCATCACCTGAGTTTTCTTTATATTTATTTCAGCTTCATTGATCCTGATTTATGACTAAGATTTTCTCTAATATCTTAACCACCATTAGCATCTGCTACAAGAAGAGGCAGCTAAGCTTCAGTAGAATTGTGGTAGCTAGATAATAGATAGTAGAGGAATTTGAGATGGATCGTGGTAATTTTATCACTTGACTCACTCCAAGGCATGGTTCAAGTATTCAGTATCGAATTGGATGGATCAGCTGATTCATAGAAGGTTTAAGACCTGACCAATTCCCCGGTATGATCTTTTTTTAATATTATTATATACAGTGTGGGTCACATGTCAATTTCTCATTGGAATCATACACTGATCTGGATCAGATCGGATCGGTTCTGAACATGGTTGATACCGGGTCTAATACCCCGTTTTAGAACCTTACTCCCAAGTCGGTAAGGGGAAGCAAAGTTATAAATTGATTTAGGTCATTGTTTGATTTGTTAAGCACTGACACAATGAGTCTACAACCAACAATTTGAATCAAACTCAGCGTAAGCCACTCCACGGATTCCTGGATGATTGTCTTTTGCTGTTTGGTTGCAAAAAAAACCCGAAAATTCTCAAGATGGTTAAACGAGTTCCATTATGAAATCACTTTTTCATTATAAAAACTCACTTGAAATCCATTTGGTTTGGCCGATTCTGGGGATTGGAATCAATTGGGACCAGGGGTTATGTTTATTGCAAAGAATTCAGCTTCGATAGGTTAATTTCTGGGGATTGGAATGGATCTGGGCCAATGTTGATTCTGATAAGGATAAAGGAACCACGGTTTTAGGAAGAGATGGTTACAAGATTAGTTAGCTGAACAAACTCATTAACAGCTCACAGATGAACCAGCTCTTGATAGTTAGTATAAATAGAAATTATAGAATCATTTGTTAGGAGAACGTAGACAAGATTTGTTATAACAATTCCTGCTTCTTCTTCAGTGTCCAAATGACTCTGTTGTTTCTTTGGAGTTTTTGTCCTTGAACTCAAATCAAGAAGTACAATCCGATCCAGAAGCTGGATCCGATTCACACCCCGAATCAAGTACAATCCGATCTGCCACTAATTTGTCTCTCAAAATTTCTCCCCTCGTACTCCATGTGATTAAGTAATCTAAATCTGTCATTAAGAAAAGTTCAGCTTTGAATTCTATCAAGCTGGCTATCAAAATATTATCGGGCTGATCCGATTCCAGCTTCCTATAAATATATTTAGTATAATGTTATATTAATGAACTCTTATCGATCCTAGATTCACTGACAAAAAAGGGGCTCAAATCGATATATTATCAGACTGGTTCTGTTCCAGTTTCAATCCTTTCCATCTGTTCAATTCAAATTTACCAATCGATCCTATTGAAAGACGTCCCATTTATAGCCCAATAAAATTTCAATAATTTGATTTCTGCTCAATTTTGTCACCCTTGGTACCAAGCTTAGGCATTAGGCATTGATACACCATAATAAAATTAAAAAATAAAATTAAAAATAAAAAATTTAGGCAACATTAATGAGAAAAAAATTTATCAGAAAAAATTTTCTGAAATCATCCACCCATAAAATGGCACAAGCCCCCAACCCCTATCTATGAAAGTCATTATGACTCTTTTTTTCTATTCCAAAATTTATTTCATTAAATTTTAAAACTGATACACTAAAAGTACAACATATCAACATTAACATTAAAAAAGTAGTCTTTTTTCACATGATGAAAAAATAAGTTGAATCCAAGAAGAAAAAATAAGTTGAATCAATTACGGTATGAAAACATGCACTTGTAAGAATATTCTCACAAAGCTTCTCGAGAAAATAACACCCCATGTGGTAAGAATTAAACAGAAGTGAAACAGAAAATAAAAACAAAAAGAAAATTCTTTTAATCATCACGTGGCTAACTTGAAATATACTAAATATAGTCAAAAAACTAGTACCTCTCTTTTGATGAATGTCCCACTCCAGGATGCATTTAATAAGAAACTTTGGCTAGAATGGACACACATGAGACACTGTTCTGAGCAATTTGGCTCCAAGCCAGATCAATCATACTAGTCACTCTCCAACACATCAGTAGTAAGTTACTAAGAGCAAATTAGCCTAATCCTTGGATTTATGGACCAAATGTGTCTTTCGGATTGGAGTACCATTTAGGTTCAGGTTTTAGTTCACACAAAAGATGTTCATAGCAGGTTCTCAAACCAGCACCGTCTTTTCTGCTCCCATCTGTCCTGTCACGTTAAATCTGGAAACAACTCGGTGTTGATCAAAAGCCTTGACAGTCCTAATCAACTGTTGATGAACAAAATATTTGCTCAAAGGCCCTCAAAATATCTTATATGGTCCTCAAATATCTCTGCATGACGAATTTTGGCCACAGAACCATCTTCTTCAACCTACAAAATAGAGGTTGGCCAATCATTCTTGAAACCAACAGCACTTAACAGTGATCACAAACTAGTAGCCATCACACACACACACATGGCAGCAGCATGTGTCAGTTTGCTGACTGAGATTGTTTACAAAACTTGGGGCCCTCAGGAGTTGGGTTGACTAGGAAGTCCATGTAAGGGATTTTTCGTTATATTAAATTGGGGGAGAAAGAGATATAGTGTCTAGTGTTGTACTGGCACTAAGGATTATTGTTGCTTTTAAAGTAAGATATTTTTCCTTAAATTAAATTGTGGGAGAAAGTGACATAGTGTCTAGTGTTGTACTGGCACTAAGGCTTGTTTTTGCTTTCTAATAGTAGGTGCAAGTTTCCAATATTCAAGTTAGTCAGATGCATTTTTATTATTTAAGTTTAAAGTGATTTCAATAAATAAATATTAAACTCCATAAATCTAATCAAAGAGTTAAGCTGGTGCAATGGTAAACCTGCCCCTTGTGTCACGGATTTCTTCGGTTCGAGTCTCATCAGTGTCAATTTTGAAAGACTCTTAATGGAACTCGCTTCACTCAGGAGACAACTTGTTTAACACAGGAGTATAGACTCATGTAAATGAGTCATCTGAGTCGATATCAACTAGGTCAAGTCTACAAGTTGACTCCCAATTAAGCAAACTAAGCATGCAATACTTCGTTGAGGCATTCATAGGAAGAAATGTCAATCAGGATTATAATTTGTGTAGAATTCTGTACATTATTTGGTATATTAAAAAATGCCATCAATACAGGCAGTATGTGAGTCATAGAAAAACTAAAAGAAAACATATGGGAACTACCATGTTTTGTTGATGTGGGCTTGGCAGGAAGTTTCTTTCTGTTGTGAAAGTAGATATTTAATTATGGGGTTAGTTTAGTAATTTAGTAATTATTTCTTTTATTTCTTCTCTATTTATTGTCTTGGGGATATTATTGTAATTCTGCCCTTCAGTGTTTCATTATAAATAAGATAGTATTATAAATAAGATAGTAGGATGAGATCATTAATTCTTCCATTCTTTCCTGTTTCAATATGGTATCAGAGCTGACCTAGCTCTCTCTTCTCTTCTCCTCTCTCCTCTTCTCTTCTCTTAGTTGCCTAATACCTGCCTGCCGACACCATTCCTCTCCCAGAAAAAACTGCCGCCAGCCTCCTAAGTCCCCTAGAACCTGCCACCGGTCTCCTAAGCCTACCACTACCCTGCCACAACCCTCCTACGCTTCCTAAAACCTGCTGCCAGCCTCCTAAGCATACCACTACCCTGCCGCAACCCTCCTAAGCATCCTAAAACCCTGCTGCAACCCTTCTCTGTCCAGAAAAAACTTGCCACCAGCCCTTATCTCCGTCCAGAACTACCGCCTGCCTCCATCTGCTACAGAACTCATCACCAGCCCCTAAATTACTTCCCCGACCTACCGCAGGCCATATCAGACCCATTTCTGGTTACCTCCAACACCTGGTTATCATCCTAGACCTACCGCAGCCCACCTAGAGTCATCGACATCAACCTATAACATCAAAACCTTAATACCAGTTCCAAAAACCTCACCCTAACCCTTTGTTTTTCTCTCAAATCCCATCTCTATGACCTAAATATCTTCAAAAAGGTTGGTTTCCTTCAATTGCCGTGCATCTCTTGTTACTGGGATAATTTTTTGAAGATCGATTCTTCTCTACCTGTATATGAAGTTCGAAAGTTGTTGCAGATGTGTTTTTTGGTCCCGGAGGATTGATACACGGCTTCTCTGTTAAAGAGATTGATTCTTCTTCACTTTATCTAGTATGGCTGCTTTAGAAATAAAACCAAATATCGTTTTTTTCCTTCCAGCATATTCTCAATATAGTTTTTGGTTGGGATTATTCTCCATACCCAAATCGAGATTATTTATTCTTGTGATTACAATGTCTTCTGACATAACCTCAACTGGAATAGATTTTTATAAAATGAAAAATCTCACCATTCCAACAAATACTACAAAACTTGATGGTGGTAACTATCTAATGTGGTCTCGTGCCACACAACTCTCTATTACTGCTCGAGAGTTATCTAGCTATCTCACATGAGCCCAAACTAAGCTCATTACTGAAGATGCTACTCTGGATAAATGGAATGGTGAGAATTCCCTAGTGATGCAATATCTCCTTAATTCCATGAAACCTGCCATAGCCGAGGGATACTTATTATTGGATACCGCTACACAGATCTAAAAGTTTGCAAAGGACACATATTCCCAGGTTGGGAATGATACTTTAATTTATGCTCTACCAAAAAAAGTTCATGTAACTACCCAAAAGGAGTTAACAGTGTCTTAGTATTTTACTTAGTTGAGAAGTCATTGGCAAACCATCAACTTCTATGATTCAATACATACCCAGTGTGAAGAAGATGCTACACTGTTTAAGAAGCGGGAAGAAAAATACAGAGTTTATAACTTTCTAGCAGGACTGAATATCGAGCTTGATCCTATCCGCTCATAGATCCTCAGCAAGGATCCTTTTCCTAATCTTGAGCAGGCCTATGCCATGGTTCAGCTTAAAGTCAAAGAAGAGCAACCATATTATTACCTTCTATCCCTGATGAGTCAGCTCTACAGATTACTACACCACCATACAAGAGCCCTACTGCATCCAGAAATACAGTAAAATGTGAGCATTGTGGTAAACCCTGGCACACTAAAGACACATGCTGCAAACTCCATGGTAAACCAATAGCCTTTGAGGCCAAGGGACATGATAAAATTATGCAAAAAACCAAGACCTTCAAGGGTTCACAGGCACATCAGACTGAAGCTCATCAGATTGCTGATCTCACAACTCCTTTGCAAGACAATCACATTCTTCAGGCTCTCAGTCGTTTGCTCCATCCATCCTCTGCGTCCAGATCGCCGGCTATTCCTGCTCTTGCCTCTACCATTCCAGGTTCTCACATTGCTCGATCAGGTATATGTTTCAGTGGACACTGTACAACAATGGTCTCTAATCCTTGGATTATTGACTCTGGTGCCACGGACCACATGACTGGTAACCATAGCATATTTCATCAATACTTTCCTAATCCTGAATTTAATACTGTTCGTGTAACGGATGGGACACTCTCCTCTGTATCAGGGAAAGGTTCCATTCAATGCACTCCCCTTCTCTAGCTTTGCAATCTGTACTTCATGTTCCAAAATTCAATATCAATCTTATGTTTATCAGTAGTATTACATCTGCTTTAAACTGCAAAGTTACATTTCTTTTTCCCTTGTTATTATCTGTTTCAAGATCTGGAAACAGGTAGGACGATTGGATGTGGTAGGATGCAGGGTGGTCTGCATTTGCTTGAGGAAGGTATCCTAAAGTCGGTTTCAGCTTCCCCAAGCCCAGTCCACATCTTTATTCGGCATCCTCTGATCTTCAAAAGTGGCACTAGTGGCTCGGGCATCCTGCATTTAGAGTCTTAGCAAGTCTTTTTCCTTTTTTAGCAAATAAATGTAAACAAGACGAGTTTTTTTGCAAAGCTTGTATTCTGGTTAAGCAAACTTGATCTTCGTATAGTCCATCATTTAAACGCAGTAGTACTACTTTCCATTTAGTTCATTCTGATGTTTAGGGACCAGCCAAAACTAATTCAATTATTGTCACCGTTGGTTTGTTAAATTTATAAATTGTTATTCTAGAACTACTTAGGTTTATCTTCTACATAATAAAAGTGAAGTGTTACAACAATTTCATTAGTTTCACTAAATGATAAAGACTCAATTTCAATCTTCTTTAAAGATTCTCAGAAGTGACAATGGCAAAGAATAACTAGAGGGAGAGTTTCAACGTTATCTAGCAGATAATGGTATTTTGCACCAGACTAGTTATGTTGATACTCCTACTCAAAATGAAATGGCTGAAAGGAAGAATTACCATCTCTTTGAAGTGGCTCATGCATTGATGTTTGCTCGCAACATGCCTCCACAATATTAGAGTGATGCCATCTTTACCTCTGCATATCTTATCAATCGCGTCATAACACCAGTCTTGGATCATCACTCACCTTTAACCCTTCTTCTCAATGAAACCACCCATACTATTCCCCCTAAGATCTTTGGCTGTGTATGTATGTGCGCAACCATAGATCTGCAGGAAAACTTGAACCCCATGGCTTCTATTGTCTTTCTTGGGCTATTCTACAACCCAGAAAGGATATAAATGTAACTAACCACCCACCCGCCGCACTTTTGTCTCCATGGATGTTCTCTTCTATGAGTATCTTTCCTACTACCCAGTGTCCGATCTTTAGGGGGAGCCGAATTTACAGGAAGATGGACCTTTTATCATACATATGGCCTCACCTCTTCCACTTCAGGGGGAGAACACATCACTGCCTCTTGAACCCTCTGCTTCTCTTGAACCTAAACTCTCTGCTTCTCCTGAACCTGAAGCCTTGTCTAAACACTCCGCTAAAAACCTTCCTAGCCTAGAAACAGTGGAGAAAGCAGACGTTACTTCACCTCGCCTACAAGTCTATAGCCGTACCAGACTCAAGCAAGGAAAGACCACCATCATCAACGCACCTACACACATCCCCTTGCCAGCTTTAGATCCAAAAACTGTGTCAGAGAATGAGATCCGTCGGTCTGATAATATTCCTTCCTCTGAGTCAGACTTACCTATTGCTCTTTGTAAGGGTACTAAGGCCTGTACTCAGCACCCTATCTCTCAGTATGTGTCCTATAAATCATTGTCTCCATCATACCTTGCTTTTATCCCTACTTTGTCTTCTATGTCTATTCCCAAACATTGGCAGGATGCAGGTGCAAATGCGAGATGGAAAGCAGCCATGGTAGAAGAAATGACTGCCTTAAAAAAGAATGAGACATGGGATCTTGTTGACCTTCCACCAGGGAAGAATATTGTTGGGTGCAAATGGATCTTTATTGTAAAGCAAAAAGAAGATGGGTCTATAGACAGATATAAGGCCAGATTGGTAGCATGAGGCTTCACACAGACATATGGAATTGACTATCAGGAGACTTTTGCTCATGTAGCAAAAATGACTACTATTCGTGTCATTCTAGCCTGTGCAGTACACTTTGATTGGGAGCTACAGCAACTGGACATCAAAAATGCATTTCTTCATGGGGAGTTAGCTGAGGAAGTGTACATTGATGTTCCTCTAGGGTTTACATCATCAACCCCTGAAGGAAAGGTACGTAAGTTAAAACGATCCCTCTATGGGCTCAAGCAATTACTTAAGGCTTGGTATGGAAGGTTTCACAAAGTTATAACATCGGTAGGCTACAAACAAAACAATGCAAATCACACATTGTTCATTAAGCAGAGAGACGGGAAAATAACTATTCTCAGAGTATATGTGGATGACAATGTGATTACAAGCAGTGATGATGAAGAAATTCGACAACTGAAGACCTTCTTGGGACAGGAGTTTGAAGTCAAAGGCCTAGGAAAACTGAGACATTTTCATGGGATTGAGGTAGCATGCTCCACTAAAGGTATTTATTTGTCTCAGAGAAAGTACATACTGGATCTTCTCTCAGAAACTGGTCTCTTAGGGCGTTGGCCCTGTGAGACACCTATTGATCCTAATACCAGGCTGCAAGAAAAGACAGGTACGCCAGTTGATAAGGAACAGTACCAACGATTAGTTGGAAAGTTGATATACCTAACCCACACTTGACTTGATATTGCTTTTGCAGTAAATTTGGTGAGCCTATTTATGCATGATCTATATAGTTCCTATATGGATGCTGTTCTTTGCATTCTGCACTATCTAAAATCTACTCTTGGAAGAAGAATTCTACTCTATTCTCAGGGTCATCTCAAAGTTAATGTCTACACTAATGCAAACTGGGTAGGAAATCCAAATAGAAAATCCAACTCAGGATATTGTACATTTATTGGAGGGAACCTGGTTACTTGGCACACCAAAAAGCAGAATGTGATAGCTCGTTCTAAGGCAGAGGCCGAGTTTAGAACTATGGCTCAGGGAATAAGTGAACTGTTATGGTTACAGGGACTACTAAAGGATTTGGGTATCCATACTACGCAGCCTATAAGGTTATTTTGTGACAATAAGGCTACCATTAGTATTGCGCACAATCCAGTACAACATGATAAGACCAAGCATGTGAAAAATGATCGTCATTTTATCAAGGAAAAATTGGACAGTGAGCAGATCTTTGTTCCATATGTTTAATCCAGTGATCAAGTAGCTGACATCTTTGCCAAAGGACTCCCAGGGAAGCAGTTTCATTCATTATTATCCAAGTTGTGTATGTCTGATATATATGCACCAACTTGAGGGGGAGTATTGTGAACATAGTTGTCAAGGCGTCGCCTAGGCGTCCGGGCGGTTTGTACAGGCCTGGGTGCCAGGGCGCCTTATGTACATGAGAAAGACGGTCGTCCAGGCCAGACAGGAACAACATTTATCAGACAGTACTTATTTATGACTAATATCATTTAAGTAAATGTTTTATTTACTTAAGATATTATTCATAAGTAAACAAATACCCCCCTATTTGAATCCAATAAAAATAGTCTAAACTTCAAATTTCAAAAGGAAAAAAAGTCAACCCCCCTGTTCAAGAACAAAAACCATATTTTTGGGTGCGAGGGCGATTTTCAACTTTTAAATGCTAGGCTTTTTTCTAAATATAAAAATTCTATAAATCTTATTATAATAAATCATCACTAAAAACCAAGAGTGCGCCAAAATAATCTTTTGCTTTGATGCCTAAAAAATAATTTACATTCAGATAACTTTAAACAGCATTCCCATATTCCGAACAAGGTTTGACCGGAGTGTAACTCCTTCATTATAATTTGGATTCAAGCAATCTCGGATTTGTTGGAAAGCTGATTATGCTAGCTTTGCAACGAATTCGAGATTGCTTGAATCCGAACTATATTAAAGGAGTTACGCTCCGACCAAATTCATTAAAAGTACGCAAATGTTAGTCATAAATAATTGTTTACTTAACTCTAGACACAATCCCAGGTCTTAGTGTACATTAGTAAACTTGGGTCCACACCACATATTAATTAAGTTATGTCTTAAATGTTGATTATTTATGTAGAATGTTGCATATATATAAACATTAATATTTTAAAAATAAAAAAAATGCATTGGGAACGCCTTGGTCGTTGCCTAGGCGGGCGCCTAGGCGCCCAGGATGGCCCCAAACGCCTTGGATCGCCTTGTCGCCTTGACAACTATGGTTGTGAAAGTAGATATTTAATTATGGAGGCAGTTTAATAATTTAGTAATTATTTCTTGGGAAAATTTCACCCACCCCCCTGAACTTTATCTTTAATTCACGCAACCCCAAACTTTGCCCATAATTTCACCCACCCCCTAGAAAATTGAAAATGTCTATGTTACCCTTATTGGAAAAATAATTTCTGTATAAATAAAAATCGGAAATAGTTAACGGCATATGCTTTTTACTGGCAAATTGTGTTGTACTCCCTCCGTTTTCCAATGATTGGAGCCGCCTCCCTTTCCCACGGTTCCAGTGATTGGAGTCAACAAATCGTGTTGTTACTCGCCAGCACTAGAGCTGGCAGCTGTTCGAAGCAGTAATTTGAACAATGTTTTGGAGATCAAAGTGATCGAAGCAGCGAAAATTTCTCTTGATTTGCTTTCTTGTTCCCTTCCGCATAACAAATGACAGTGGCAAAAGCTAAACCTAAGGTCTCACTCCCATATTCATAAATTCATGGGAGATAGAGACGAGAGAAACTGCCTCGCTCCCTGCAGTTTTCACTATTAAAGGACGTATAAAAAAGGCCCTCCTTACCTGTTTCTTTTAGTAGTTGCAGAGCTCCTCACTCTTTTCAACCTTGTCAATTTGAGGAAAACCTGCTCGAGAGAATACATCCTATGCACAGTGGAGCTCAATTTAACGAAGAAGCAGAGCACAATGACGAGTCCAAGACCAGAAAGAATATCTTGCTCGCTGTACTTGGAAGAAGACTTGAGCTCGAAGGGAGGGTTTGGGTATCAATGAAAGTATTTTGCCAGTACTTGGAAGAAGAAATTGTTTAGATCATCTCATTCAGAGAATTTATCCCTTGATGTCGATTTCGTGTAACCAGTCCAAGATAGTGATCAGTTGCTTGGTAGATGCTCCGCTGAAGTTGTGCAGAAGAATATGCTGAATCTTAAATGAGCTTTGGTGGGGTTTTCATTGGAAAGAACCCAGCATTCTCTTTTGTGAGAAGTTGTCTACAGAAACAGAGAGAGATTTTTGAGGTTGCTAGAAACATTTCATTAGCTGTTACTGGGGTTGACCATGGGAGGAATATGACTTGGGAGATGTTTGTGTTGGAGCTGTCTGGCCAGGATCTGAGCTCGTTGCTGTTCCAAAGGTTGTCCTAGAAAACTCTTTTGCTCTGTTAGCAAAGGAAGACTCTTCCTTTTACGGTAATGTGACAGTCCAATCTAATGTATTCAGGAAAGGGCCTGCAGAAAGGAACTTGTGTTATTAAACACGATGCTCTGAGGGGGGAAAAGGCTTGAGAACTCCCATGGCTGGCAGGGATTCTTTAGCTGGGAACCGAGATAAATGGAAGAGGGATTCTGGAATTTCTCCATCCGATCCTAACAAAATTCTCAACTCCTTTGTTTCAGGCGATGAAGATAAACAGTATTAGTTTTGTGATTTAAGCCTCAAGGGTTACCTCAGAATAAATAGTTCCATTACCATTGGCAGGGATGGTGCCGGGAGGGATCACAGCCACTCCAACCTGAGTGACGTGGTAGTAGTAGTACACAAGTGCGGCGGCGCCCATGCCGTGCGTGAAACTAGCATGGTTGGGGTTGTGGATGACTATCTGAAGGTTAAGCTCGAGTTTGGGTTGGGGAAATAAGAAAAGGTTAAAATAGAAAATTACTACTACTAAAGGGCAATTTCGGCATTAAATATTTTATATCCTTGCCACGTCATCACTTAACAGATCAATTTGTTAAGTCTAGACCTGTGTGATACGTATTTCACATCTAAGGGGGAGTGGGTGAAATTATGGGGCAAAGTTTAGGGTTGAGTGAATTAAAGGTAAAGTTCAAGGGGGGGTGAAATTTTCCCTTATTTCTTTTATTTCTTCTCTATTTATTGGCTTGAGGATATTATTGTAATTCTACCCTTTACTATTTCATTATAAATAAGATGTTAGGATGAGATCATTAATTCTCCCATTCTTTTCTATTTCAACACTTTCAGAAGGGCCAAAGCTCCTAGCGAGCAATGTTCTTATAGCTACATTTTGAACCATATGAGAAAGGTTACTATTCCTGGACCAGTTTCAGTGATGCAGTAGTTTGTTCATGGATGGACCTACATGAACCGCTTTGGCTACCCAATCCAAACCAGAACCGGTCCAAACCCAAACCAACATTTTGGTCTGGACAAGGTTGGTAGGGAATTAATTTAGTTGAGTTTAGAATAGGAAGATTTCAATTTTATGTTTCCTTACTTATGACTTCTATTTTGACTAGAGATTTTATTGTATTAGGGATTTCATTCCACAGAGATGTTATTTAATTACTAAAGTTATTCAATTAGTTTAGGATGATTTCTCCTTTAAAAGAACATGTAATAGAGTAATATTGGCAGAAGAGTTAGATGAATAAAATTGACAGAAACTGAGTTTTATGAGTTGTGCACAAGCTGCAAACTAGAACCGATCATCTCTTTGGTCTGTTCCTTCACCATTCTTCTTCCTCCCTCCTCTTCCTCCTTCTTTCCCTTCTCTCTTTCTTCCTACTTCTTTCTTCTTTATTTTCCCGTCCTGGGAGACAACCCCCAACCCAGGAAATTCTTTGATCGCTATCATCTCCTCTTTTCACCTTCATATTCTAAGTGTAAGAGGTCTACCCCAAGGCAATTCAAGCAATGGATTTTCACAGCCAAAGTCCATTCTTGTTGTGAGACACAAACAAAGAAACGAATCTGGTTTTCAGGTCTACCGCCAGTTCTGTTTCAGAGTTTCTTATTTCAGTTTTGGGGTGTTGTTCTTGCTGATTGTTGAGTAGAGTCAAGAGGCCTATGAGTTGGGAGAGTAACCCTTCAATTTCAATCCCAAAGAAGGGGTATTGAGTGAGATTTCTCACTACCATCCAATCTGGTTTTTCTGCCCCAGCCTGAATTGTGATTTGAAGGTTGAAGACATCCTTTTCTTTATTACAACTGATTTCCAGTTTTACCCCTTTAAACATTTAATTTTGTTTGCCCCATTTTATCCCCTTTTTACTAATTTGCCTTCCTCTCTAAATAGAATTCCTATTATATCCTAGGTCTTGTTTGTTTACTTACATAGCCTAATCCATTGCTGGAAATTACAGAAGTGCCACTCACCATTATAAACTTTGACTTAATTACAGTTTTTCCATTGCACCTCATATTTTGGTCTTGTATTAATTGGGTGGGCCCATTAGCGGACGGATTAGGGTTTTCCAACCCGGGTCCTGCATCATTCAGTCACTCCAAGATGTATTGCATGGATTCATACACAAATTGTACATCACACTTCAGCAGCCACATTTTTCAGACAAAACTGACAGACAATATTTCCAACTCTTCCAGCCCAGAGATTTGTTAAACTCTACTCTGACAGAGGGAATCCTGAACCTAAAGGGTAGCCACTTATGAGGGATAATGTTGTTCCTCTGCTAGGTTCTTTTTCAGGCATAACAGACAGCCCTCCCCTGTGTTCCAACAACTTAAAGGGCTTCATCACACAGATATTTTGAAGGGATATTCTGGTCAAACCACAGGTTGGATGCAGCAGAAATGTGGCCAAAATTGAACACTTAGGCTTATGTTTATTTGGTTAGACATGGATTCCCCTAGAATATATCATTCAATGGACACTCCCCCTCAATGAACTAGCTTTGTTAAGAACGCCTGATTATTAAAGAGTCCTATAAGCAATGATTAAAGTTCAACAACCAGGCCCTTCATTTCCCCGAATATGTGTTTGTGTTTTGTGTGTGTGTGCGTGTGTGTGTGTGTGTGTGTGTGTGTGTGTGTGTGGGCCTCAAAACACCATTAACAGATGCAAAGAGATCCAGGACCCGGGGGGAGGAAGGGAAGAAGAGGGGGAGGGGAGAGAGAGTACCCAATACTCAGGTGGTCGCATCTTGAGGTTGTATGTTGATGCCATGCTCATGCAATATGCACCTGCATCATGAACTACCAATCCAGTTCCCTGAAAATAAAAGCTTCCGGTGAGCAGCAAGACATAGAAGAAAAAATAATAATAATAAAAAAAAATAAACAAATAAAAGTGTCACCTTAGCAGGAGTAGGGAGCTCTCTGTCCTTTCCCAAGAAATCTGCAGACTCGCAGACAGGACCCACCACATCAAATGTAGAAATCTCTGCTTCAGGTGGTGGGGGAGAAACCAACTCTATGTGCTATATAAAAAAAGATGGCCAACAAGTTCACTTAATCAATACCAATCTGAAAGCAACCCAAGCCAGGGAGTATCAATACCAGATACTAAATTAATAAATAAAGACTATTGAATATGACTTCCAAATTGGTTATAAAGGCCAACCCATTTGTTGTTACTTCTGTAATGATATGTAAGAAAGTAAATACTGATTGCCACATCACAATTCAATTCAGTAACCTACAAGCTACCCTATATCATACACTGCCTAACATGTCTGACCAACATACTATAATGGTGAAACTCAGTTGAAGTGTCATCAGACCTATCTAATTGCCAATAGTTGGATAAAATAAAATAAAAAAAGATGGAACTTCCCAGAGACAACAATTATATATTGGCCAAGTATATAGCATTGGATAAAGCCAGAACTACAAAAGCACATTGACAATAGAGTAGATAATTACTTGATAAGCACCGTAAAGACTTGGTCGAATAAGTTCTGACATGCTTCCATCAATAACAATAAAATTTTTCGTTCCATTGGTTTTAACCCCAGTCACTCGGTTAACCAGGCAACAAGTGTTGGCAATAAGTGACCTCCCAGGTTCAATGATGAGATTAAGGTTATGAGAAAGAACCAGCTCCCGAACCTACAACAACCACAAACATGACAAATTCAATGAATACTCCATATTGATCATAGTTAGCAATATTCACAAATGAAGACATAAAGTAAAACACCATTGCCTTTTAATAATACAGTATTAATGAGGGAGCAAATAAACAAATATTAAATGGTAAAAATCATTTAATAACATGGGAAAAGAGTTCCTACTGCCCATGGTTAAAGCCCATTCCCACAAGCCCACTACTTTTTGCCACATGAACCAGTTTGATAGATGGGGAACTCTTTGGACAGGCCACATGGCCTATCTCAACAAAATGGCACACCCTGTTTGTTTCCTAAAGTTTATTTTAATTGTTTCTAGTTTAGATCTTCTATTTTTTAGAGCTTTCTTGTAATAGTGTTTTTCTTTATCTATAAATACAAAGCTTGAGAAGAGAAGAGGACACACATTCATTACAACCTACTGTTGTAATCGAAACATCTTCTTCTCCTCCTTTCTTCTCTCAATTTGTGGTTTGCAAGTTCTCTTTTCTTTTCTTTGTGTTATTGTTACATGGTATGCATTAGATCCTTGGTCTTCACTCAAAGAATTGTTTTGATAGGCCCTTGATTTTCCTGTTCTCCCTATGCAAATGAATTTTTTTTTTAACATACTACTACTACTGGTGATCAAGATTTTTTTTTTTTATATATTGCTGCTGCGATTTTGTTTGAAGAACACAACATCTTCTCGATCACCCTGCTGCTACCGAGATCAGGTTCAGATCTGTTGATTCCTCGAGATCTTTCCTTTAGTTTGTTGCTGTTGTCCAAGATCTCATCGAGACTCCTTTGTTTACTGCTCCTGCTGCTGCTGCCGCGTCCTACTACTACTACTGCACACCTATTTTTTGTGGTAGTATCCCTCCTTACTACATATATGATGACTGATTCTAAAAATATGGAGGTCCAAATCACCTCCACTAAATTGAAAGGGGTTTCCAATTACCTTCTCTGGCCTCAGGCACTTAAGGCCTATATCATTCCAAGGGCAAATTAGAATTATTATTTGATGATCCTCCTGACTGTGATTCCAAAGAACCTGATGCTATGAAACTCTATAATACCCATAATTTTAAAACTTGACTAAGAAGGGTCGAGATCTCGACCTTCTCGGTAGTCTCGAAAGGGTCGAGACGAGAACCTAGTTCGAAACTGGGTCTCGACCAGTCTCGACTGGTTCTCGACCAATCTCGACCAGTTTCGAACTGGTCCAAGCATATATATAAGAGTCTCGGACTGAGACTCATTTTTCTTCTCAATTCCCTTTTGTTTTCTTCTCCTCCTCCATTCCTTCTTCTCCAACCTTGCATCTAAGGTTCGAAAACCTCTGTTCTTTGCAAATCTCTCCATCAAAGTGCTGTTGGAGGCTCATTTTGACCTATTCTTTGCAAATCTAAGGTTTGAGGTATGGTTTTTTCTCCTAAAACTTACTTTTTTACATGAATATGTTCAATCATAGTTGTCAAGGCGTCGCCTAGGCGTCCGGACGGTTTATACAGGCCTGGGCGCCAGGGCACCTTGTGTACATGAGAAAGGCGGTCGCCCAGGGTGCCTGGGCGTCGCCTAGGCGACGCCTAGGTCGCCTTGGACGCCCAGAATGCCTGGACGGCCGTCTTTTTCTCATATTTTTCCTTGATCTTTGAATTTTATTTAGGAGATTTATTAGGCCAGACAGGAACATTTATCAAGCAGTACTTATTTATGACTAATATCATTTAAGTAAATGTTTCTTTAAAATTAAAGAAACATTTACTTAAGATATTATTCATAAATAAGCAAATACCCCCCTATTTGAATCCAATAAAAATAGTTTAAAATTCAAATTTCAGAAGGATAAGAAGTCAACCCCCCAGTTCAAGAACAAAAACCATATTTTTGGGTGCGATGGCAATTTTCAACTTTTAAATGCTAGGCTTTTTTCTAAATATAAAAATTCTATAAATCTTATTATAATAAATCATCACTAAAAACCAAGAGTGTACCAAAATAATCTTTTGCTTTGATGCCCAAAAAATAATTTACATTCAGACGACTTTAAACAGCATTCCCGTATTCTGAACAAGGTTTGACCGGAGTGTAACTCATCCATTATAACTTGGATTCAAGCAATCATGGGTTTGTTGGAAAGCTGATTATGCTAGCTTTGCAACGAATTCGAGATTGCTTGAATCCGAACTATATTAAAGGAGTTACATTCCGATCAAATTCGTTAAAAGTACGCAAATGTTAGTCATAAATAATTGTTTATTTAACTCTAGACACAATCCCAGGTCTTAGTGTACATTAGTAAACTTGGGTCCACACCACATATTAATTAAGTTATGTCTTAAATGTTGATTATTTATGTAGAATGTTGCATATATATAAACATTAATATTTTAGAAATAAAAAAAATACACTGGGAACGCCTTGGTCGCCTAGGCAACGCCTAGGCGGGCGCGTTGCCTAGGCGCCCAGGATGGCCCCAAACGCCTTGGATCACCTTGTCGCCTTGACAACTATGTGTTCAATACATGTTGGTTCATCATGAAATTTATATATGTGAGAGTCATTAGGCCGATCTACAACCTCATCCTTTCGAAATTATTTTATTGCATATATATTTTTTATTTTGATTTTTTGTTAAAAAAATGTATTTTCCAGCAATTAAAAATTAAAAAAAAATATGATAAATATTAATTAGACGGTATTGAAAATATTATATGATCAACACCGTTGGCCGATTTACGCGGCCACGGTTTCATTTTTTTTTCTGTATATATATATATATATTTATTTTATTTTTTGTTTAAAAAAATAAAAAATAGATTTCTTAAATATTAATCAGTTTACTTTCAAAATAATATATGTTGAACACCGTTGGCCGATCTACGCGGTCACGGTTTCAGTTTTTTTTTCTGTACATATTTTTATTTTTATGAATTTTTTATTAATAAATACTATTTTCCAGCAATAAAAAATTAATAAAAAAATATTAATATTTATCTACTGGTGTTCAAAATAATATATGTTGAACATCGTTGGCCGATCTACGCGATCACGGTTTCATTTTTTTTTTCTGTACATATTTTTATTTTTATGAATTTTTTATTAATAAATCCTATTTTTCAGCAATAAAAAATCAATAAAAAAAATATTAATACT
Source organism: Protea cynaroides (assembly GCA_028583415.1). NCBI lineage: Eukaryota > Viridiplantae > Streptophyta > Magnoliopsida > Proteales > Proteaceae > Protea > Protea cynaroides. Next base: position 69,581,710 of record CM053266.1, on the reverse strand, counting down.
TATCTACTGGTGTTCAAAATAATATATGTTGAACATCGTTGGCCGATCTACGCGGTCACAGTTTCAGTTATTTTTTTCTGTACATATTTTTATTTTTATGAATTTTTATTAATAAATTCTATTTTCCAGCAATAAAAAATTAGTAAAAAAAATATTAATATTTATCTATTGGTGTTCAAAATAATATATGTTGAACATCATTGACCAATCTACGGTTTCATGTTGTCGGATTATATTTTTCGAAAAATAAATTATTTTTATTTAATATCCAAAATTATTAATAATATCTAAATAATTATGGAAAATTAGGAAAAATATTTTGTTTTCTTGTAACATAGTTTTAAAATTTTGAAAAGTAATTTCAATGTATTTTGAGTTGTATTCGCATATTTGATGCTTTTATATTCTTCAATTTTAAGTTTTATTAATGTAAATCTATTGATTTAAATTTCTCTATTTATCATCTTATGTAACAGTGTCTCGTTCTAAATATTATGGCTGCTTCGGGTTCTCGTGAGGGAGGTAGTGATGCTGGTCGTACTGACATAGCTTGGCAGTATTGTACCGCCATTGACGGTGATAGAAAGAAGACCCAATGCAAATTCTGTGGGAAGAAGCTTATGTCTGGTGGGATTACCAAACTTAAGCAACACTTGAGTGGGACTTCTACAGACGTGGCAAAGTGTCCTATAGTTCCTGTGGAGATTACCAGGGTCATAACTGCACAGATGAAGGGAGGCCAGCAGAGAAGGGTAGAGAAAGAAAAAAATAAACAACAATTTGAGGAAGCATCCGAGGTACAGTGCGTTATTTGGATGATGATAGTTCAGATGATGATGGTCTAGATACTAGGGGTTTGACTGAGGAAGAAGCCAGAGATCTGAGACGGGCAACAATGGCTAGTAAAGTCAGCCATGAGATGGAAATGGAAAGGTTGAGGCAAAGAGCCTTAGGGGCAGGTGGTAGTAGATTATTTCAGCAGCCCGAAGAACCACAAACACGGAGTAAGGGAGGGTTGGCTTCTATGTTTAGAAGATCAAAAAGTACTAGAGCACAACCCCAGGCACCACCACCTACTGCTAGGGATGAGAATTATGTAGAGATTCTACAGCAAGATCCAGCAGTTTTTAAAAAGGCTAGTGCCAAACAAAAGAGATTGAAGAGTATGTGGAACTGGAGGGGTATAAAAGAATTTATTGGGGATGCCTTTGCTAGGTGGTTTATCTATAATAGTATCCCAACAAATGTCAGTAGTGGCCCATACTATCAGCCTTTCTTTGATGCAGTTGCTCAGGCTGGTCCTAGTGTTAAAGCCCCCATTCCATATGAAGTAATGAATGTCTATCTCCCAAGAATTAAAAAAGAGTTACAAGTATGGATAGAAGGGTTAAAGAATAATTGGGGTGCATATGGGGTCACTATAATGTGTGATGGTTGGACTGGTCCTACTAGAAAGTCCATCATCAACATCATGGTCTACAGTGATGGGAAGACATCATTCTTGAAGTCTGTGGATGCATCTGCATACACAAAAGATGCTCACTACATCAATGGATTGCTACAGACAGTGGTGGATGAAGTTGGTGCGACAAATGTGGTGCAAATTGTGACAGACAATGGCAGCAACTACAAGAAGGCAGGAGAGATGATGATGGCTAACTATAACTTTTTTTGGACTCCATGTGCTGCCCATTGCATTGACTTGATGTTGAAGGACATGGGCAAGATCCAAAAAGTAAAGCAAGTGGTTGAACAAGCACGCCAGGTGACAACATTTGTATACAACCATGGCTATTCTTTGAACTTGCTGAGGGAGAAATGTGGAGGGGACTTGGTAAGACCCGGCATTACTAAATTTGCTACCAACTACATAGCCCTAAAGAGCTTTCAGGCAAAGATGGTAGGCCTCAGATCGATGTTTGCTTCTGAGGACTGGTTTGGGTGGAGGGAGCCCAGCTCTCCTGCTGGGGTTCAAGCACAGACTACTATAGCTTCAGAGGAATTTTGGAGAACACTGAAGGATGTAGTCAAAATTCTGGAGCCAGTGGTGAAGGTGCTGAGATTAGTGGATACAGCATTCCAGCCCACCATGCCACATTTATATGCTTCCATGGATATGTTGAAGGACCGTATAAAAACTGTGTTTCCACGTGGAAACAAACATTTTGTGAAGATTATCAAAGATCGATGGGAGAGTCAGCTGATGCACCCATTGCATAAGGCTGGTGAGTATATTTAATAATGTCTTTAATTTAGTTCCACTTAATAGTTGGTACTCTATTTTAATCTGGCAACTCATATTTTGCAGCATACTATTTGAACCCCAAGTATCAATATTCACATGTGTTTGGGCCCAATTCTGACCTTATCGGTGAGATAAAAGATGTTGTGGGAAAATTGGTGCCAGATTATACTGTACAAGCACTGGTCAATCTGGAGGTGAGTTGTATGGTTTAAGTGCTGAATTATTTGAATATCCACATATTACAATGGCTAATGATTATAAATTTTGAAATGGGTGTAGATGAAGACGTTCAGAGATGCTTTTGGGAGTTTTGGAACTCCCGCTGCAGTGGCTGGACGAGATAAGACCGATCCTGGTATGGAATTATGGAAATTGAAATTTTCAAGTAAAATATCTTATATAATGTGTATTAAAATGTGTTCTTCATCTTGTGCAGCTGAGTGGTGGTTGTTGTATGGCGAGCATGCAGCTGAGTTGAGGAGAATTGTAATCAAAGTCCTATCTCAGACATGTTCCGCATATGGGTGTGAGCGAAATTGGAGTACTTTCTCCCTTATCCATTCAAAGAGGCGGAATAAATTGGGCTCTCAACGGCTAAATGACTTGGTCTACGCCCATTACAACATGAGACTGAGGGTATAATGCTTGAAATTTGAACAAAGAAATGAACAAGAGCTGATCGAGCTACCCGACGTCTTCCAACTATCTTCAGATGAAGAGGATCCCTATGTGGAATGGGTGAGAGACAGAGCAGTTCCAGTGATGGATGAGCCTAGTGGGATGCCCGACCCCACTATGTCTGCTCCGATGGGTTCTAATCTCGAGCGGTTTGTCTTCGGATGAGGGTCGTGTACACGCACAGTCGCCTAGACCGTTTGACCCCAGCTGGTACTGGTAGTGACTCAGAAGGCGATGATGATACAATGGAACAAACTGACTGGTCAACTTTTGATAGTAGTGGTGATGATGGTAGTGGTGGTGATGATGAGGGTGGTGGTGGTGATCCTAGACCGATTGTACCCATTATTAGATGGACCGGTGAGAGTCAGTATACACACGCTACACAGGATCCAGATCATGGTGGACGCGCATCTTCATCATGGCCTATGACTGGGTATACACGTAGGTCTCGTCAACGGGAACGCCCTTTGCAACCAGTGGAAGAAGAAGAAGATCGTTTCTTTGACATCGTTCCTGATCCTGATATTATGCCTGATGTTGAAATTGAAAGCATGTCTACAAGTTTTGGAGGACTGAGCATTGAGGGTAGCAGTGGACAGGAGCAAGGGCAGTGGAGTGCTCATGGATTTGGCACCACTTCGGCGTACGGTTCTTATTCCGGTGATGATGACCGCATGATGGGAAGTGCATATGATTATTCCGCTGATACTAGTAATGCTACATCACAGACTGGCTCAAACTTTGTAGACAGTCTCTTTTCAGTCCCAAATTTGCAAAGAACCACGCCCCCACACCAGCCAATATATGCTCACTTTACTCCACATTATAGTGAATTGTATCCAAGGTTGGGTATTTTTAGAAACTTCCCGGATCATATGTATGAGAAATATGTGGAAGACTACCAGACCTTCTATAGCTGAAGGATGTCATGGCAGGATTTTGTTTATCAGACCGAAATATATTTTCTTCAACAAAGTCAATCTGATCAGATGGAACCTGCACGTCACTCTACATATGATTAGACATTGGGATGGACTAATGGGAATGTATTATTTCATTTTGAGTATTTAAGTCTTTCATATAATGAGTACTTGTAAATTATGTTATTTTGTGGGGTTTATGATTTATGAATGTATGATTAATCGATAATGTGATTACTTTTTATGCTTCAAATGTGTTTATATATGTTGAATAAGTATTTTCCTGCAATATATAACCTTAAAAATGGCTCTAAAATGGACTTAAAACAGCAAAAAATGGCTTAAACCATAAAAAAAAACCTATCGAAAACTCTCATTTTTACCCTCTGAGAGTTTCGGCAGGTTCTCGCCGAGATCTCGACGATCTCGGTTTTCTCAAGGGTCGAGACACCCTCGAGAACCGAGATTTCGAACTATGCCTCCAAGCAAATAGAGAAATTCTTGGGTGCAAACCCTTATACCAAACATCAACTGCCCAATGACGTTTAAACTGTTTTTTCCGCAAAGCTTCCCAAGCCGACTTAACCGAAAACCAACCTGATTGATTAGCAATCCAGATTCTCATATCACATATATTTGCTGATAACTTGATATTCTCGTATTCAGTTAATCACACCAGTAAATCTTATATATGGAAACACGCAATATGATGACTATAGATGATCATGAAGACGGTTTAGAAGTGGCCAGGAGGGCCATATAATTTAAGATTAAATGCGCCTGAATTAAATGTGCTGGAGATGCAAGGGAACCAACTTGCCATCAATTGAAAAGGCAAATATCAATTACCTAGCAGAATCAGTAGCAGATTTTTCCACTCGGGTCAGCCACCTAGCCTCATGCTGAGGACAGGTTCAGAGAGGCTGAGCTCGGGTGTATGTTTTGTTACCTATGAGACCGAGTACTCACCCGCGGTTGTCATAATGTACCTTGTGATTTGTATACTATTATTATTGTTTAGAATAATTTTCTGCTACCCCCCATTATAGTTTTAAAACATCACCTACCACCCATACGTTTCAAAAAACATCAATTACCACCCAAACATTTACCACCGTTAATCAAATAGGTCCATTCCGTTAAACCAATACCGTTAGTTGCTGATGTCATCAAAAAAGATTTTGAAATGGACTATAATACCCTACTAGATAAGTCAAAAGACATTTTTACCCTCTTAGCAAAAAAATAAAAAAATAAAATGAGAACTCAACCTAAACCTAAGCCCGAGTCCAACGGAAGAAATCAGAGGAAAGAAAACGAATCGTTCGATAGTCCACTCTCCTCTCCACCGACGACGACAAATCGTCTTCAATCATTAGACGGCGTCCAGTATTGATCCAATGGCACACGACAAGACGAAATGAAGAACATGAGACCATTTTTTTTTTCTTTTTGTCCAGATCTAATCAATTTTTCTCTTTTTGTTGGTGGAATTCGTGATCTATCCATATTAGAAAGATATTTGGATCTCTCTCAACTGGGTGAGAAAGATGGGTGAGTGTGATCCAACGGTGTTGGAAGAGTGCGCCTCTGGGCGCTGGAAAGGATCTGGATCGGAATTGGAACCGCGGAGGGCGACCCCAGTGATTCCTCTTACTTTTTGTTTGTTTGATGCTTCTGTGATTCCGATTACTTTAATCTTGTTCCCTGTCCAACATCTCAAATACATAAAATCTTCCACTGTACTGCTGATAATCAGTGGTTGTAACCTATTATCAGTTATCACACTTGGCAAGAGGATGCTCTCTGGAATTTGAAGATGTTTTACTTTTACAAAATCTGTCAAAAATCTTAGTAGGATCAAGTCCAAAATCTTCGTCTCTTTCACTCTTCCCTCTTCCTCTAGATAAAGCCACAAGGTCCTTTTAAAAGGATAAAACATATAATTCTGTCAATAATGGCTCACGAAACCCTTGCTGAAGCACTCCAATCTTCAGTAGTTCTGGACGATGGAATCGGTGATCGATCTTCTTTGTCTGATGCCGTCTCTTCTGATCCTTCTCTCTCCCGTAACGTTTCTCTTAGTCGCCTTAATGCAGAGGCTCCTGAATTCGTTCCTCGGACGACGAATCGGGTTGATCTGCAGCAACAGCCGCCGCCTCGGCTGGTGGTTCCGCATGGACCTGGTCCGATGAGAGTGCAATTCGTAGGAGAGGAGAGTCCAACTCTAAGAAGATTGGACTTTTTATCTAACCGAAATGACCAGGGTTATTTTAAGGATTTTGTTAATTTTAAAAAATTTCAATTAAAAACATAAAGGGTAAAACGGTCTATCACTCATTTTCGTCACTTCCGTCAGTTACTTGGGTGCATTTGATGTTTTTTGAAACGTATGGGTGGTAGGTGATGTTTTGAAACTATTATGGGGGGTAGCAGAAATTTTTCCTTATTGTTTATTATTATTTTAGTTACTGGGTATAAGTATATATTGTGTTATATGTAGCATAGGTATCTACCAAGATATGCCTGAAGCGTTAGTGATTAATTATGGTGTTAGGATTGTTACCCCTTTTGCCATGCAATACCCCTTTTGCCATGCAAGATTTGTTTCTAACATGACACACATTTATGTAAGGATCACTCTTTAAGCCTCGTAAACCAAACAGATAAGATAGAGATCAATTTCCTAGTCACACTTCTAATTGGAGGATCTTAAAGGGAGGTAACCTGTCAAGATGACTACGAAATGACAGAAATAATGACTGGAGGTTCCTCTACCACGCTTCACAGCATGGGCATGTGTCCCTTACCCCTTCCTTGTCATTGCCTTCTGTGCTCCATGTTCTTAAATTAACTCTTAATCTTATGTCTATTAGCCAACTTACCAAATCACTTAACTTCTGTTATCTTTTTCCTTTCTTATTGTACTTTTCAGGATCTCAGGACCAGGGCAACGATTAGTTGCGGACATGAGCATGATGGCCTGTATTACTTGGAGTAAACTGAACCATTTACTACCACTACCGCTGCTACTACATCCACTACCACTCCTCTTCAATGGCATAACCGGCTTGATCACCTATCTCTTTCCAAGATGAAAGCTCTAATCCCTTGTTGCACGTCTCTCTCTACTTTACAGTGTGAGGCATACAAATTAAGGAAACATCGCCGTTCTTTGTTTCTTACTAGTTCTACACTTAGGCATCTTTCTCCGTTTTCTTTAGTACATTATGATATATGGGGTTCTTGTTGTATCCCCAATAGACTTGTTTGTTTTTATATATCACCTTTGTGGATGATTATTCCTGTATGACCTGGCTCCATTTACTTAAGGATCGTTCTGAGTTTCTTAATATTTTTACAAAAATTTATAAAGAAATTTCTACTCAATTTGGTGTTTCTATCGAAATTCTGCATATTGATAATACCCTTGAATACATTCAAACTGTTGTTTCTAACTTTTGTTTTGCAAATGGTATACTTCATCATACTATCTGTGCTCACACTTCCCAACAAAATGGAGTTGTTGAACGTAAAAATAGACATCTTTTGGATATTGCTAGGACTCTCATGTTTCATATGAATGTACTTAAGTATTATTGATGTGATGCTATTTTAACTGCTTATTATCTTATTAATCGGATGCTTTCCTCTGTTTAACACAATAAAATTCCCTTTAAGATACTTTATCCCAATACCCCCTTATTCCATGTCTCCCCTCAAGTATTTGGTAGTATTTGCTTTGTCCACATAATGCATCCAAAATTGGATAAACTCTCCCCTCGTTTTATCAAATATATCTTCCTTGGTTATTCTCGTACTCAGAAAGGGTACAGAAGTTTTAAATCAGTTACCAGGCGTCATTTTGTGAGTGCTGATGTTACCTTCTTTAAAGACAAACCGTACTATCCGGTTACAGTGCCTGATGTTGTTTCACCCCCTTTTGAAGCTTCACTACATCTCATCCCCTCTCAGGATGATGATTCTGACACCCCAACCCCCACCCTACCACTACCGCCATCTCCTACACCACCACCTCTACAGGTCTACAAACATTGCTCTTCGGTGGCTCCAACCACTACTATGTCTCATGCTCCACCTGCCACTACATCTACACCTAGCTCTGAGGTCACCCTAGACCTCCCTATTGCTCTTCATAAAGATACTCATACTTGCACTCAGCATTCCTTACTTACATTTCCTATTGAACATTTTGTTACTACTAACCATCTTCCCACTTGTCATCGGAATCTTATTTACTCCTTATTTGCTACTTTTGTACCTACCACTCATTCCCAAGCCTTGTCCCATCCAGGGTAGAAAAGCGGCTATGGATACTGAAATCGATGCTCTGACATCCCATCAGACTTGGACTCTTGTTGATCTTCGGCATGGTCAATCTGTGGTTTGTTGTCGGTGGGTATATACTGTGAAGCATAATTTCGATGGCTCTATTGAACGCCTGAAAGCTCGGCTTGTTGCCAAAGGGTTCACTCATACTTATAGGGTTGACTTCTTTGAGACATTCTCTCATGTGGCTCGCCTCAACTCTGTTAGAGTCATTATCTCTATGGCTGTGAATTTTGATTGGTCCATTTATCTGATGGATGTTAAGAATACATTATTGCATGGGGATCTTCAAGAGGAAGTCTATATGGAGTCATGGACCAACCTCCAAGGTATCTTGCTCAGGGAGGAAAATCTACCAAAGTTTGCTAATTACTCAAGGCTATCTATGGACTTAAACAATCTCCTCGTACTTCGTTCGATAAATTCAACACAGTTATTACTAGCTTTGGTTTTACTACTTGCTATTCAAATTACTCTATTTTTGTACAACGTCATCAATCTACTATCACCATAATAGCAGTCTATGTTGATGATATCATTGTTACAGGGAATGACAAGTCAGGAATTGCAGAAATTAAGTCGCATCTTAACAAACATTTTTAAATGAAAAACTTAGGACTTATTCATTATTTACTTGGCATTGAAGTTATTCGAAGTCGTAAAAGCATCAGTCTCTCCCAACGTAAATATGTACTTAATCTTCTTACTGAAACTAGTCTACTTGGTACTAAGCCAGCTGAAACTCCCATGGATCCTCATCAGAAATTTAAAACTTGTGATATTCTTGAATATTCTGATGTTCATCAACATAGACATTTGGTTAAAAAATCATTTATCTTATTGTTACTCGACCTGACATTTCCTTTGCAGTTGGAATGGTTCGTCAGTCTATGCAAACTCCTAAGGATGTCCACTGGGAAGCTGCATATCGTACATTGCGCTATCTCAAGAAGTTTCACGGCATAGGTCTCATTTATTCCCACCATCGTCATCTTGATATTGTTGGGTTTTCTGATGCTGATTGGGTTGGGCAGATGGTGATAAATGTTCTACTACTAGTTACTGTACCTTTGTTGGAGGCAATCTTGTCACCTGGTGAAGTAAAAAGCAGACTACTGTCTCAAAATCTAGTGCTGAATCTGAGTATCGTGCTATGGCACAGACTACAACTGAACTACTATGGTTGAAAACTCTTTAACAGAAATTGGGATTTCATATCTCTCGTCTTATGGCTCTAATGTGTGACAATCAGGCCGCAATCTACATTGCCAGCAAGCCAGTGTTCCACAATCGCACCAAGCACATAGAAGTGGATTGCCATTTTATTCGTGATGCTGTTATGAAGAAGCTTGTTGTCACTCTATTTGTATCTTCTTCAAATCAGTTCGCTGATATACTCACTAAGCCCTTGTTTGGACCAACATATCGTTTAAATTGTTACAAGCTTGGATTGGGAGATTTATACACTCCATCTTGAGAGAATGTGTTACGATATCAAACTAGCGATATCATAGCAGTATCGCTACCAATGATATCTTCTTTGTTTCCTTTCTTAGATTCAAATTCGTTTCTAAAGGTTTATTTTATTTGTTTCTTGGTTTAGCTCTTCTATTTTTTAGAGCTTTCTTGTAATAGTGATTTTCTTTATCTATAATACAAAGCTTGAGAAGAGAAGAGGACACACATTCGGTTATAGCAGTACGATTACAGCCTACTGCTGTAACCGAAACCTCTTCTTCCCCTACTTCTTTCTTCTCTCAATTTGTGGTTTGCAAGTTCTCCTTTATTTTCTTTGTGTTATTGTTACACAACTGATGATAAAATGGACAATACTGGTCACCTACAATGCTAATCATTTTTCACCAGTTTATACTGAATATACATACATGGTTTTTCTTCTGATTGTTGGGGTTGGTAGGGGAATGCCTTGAGAAGTGAAAAACGATGTTATTCCATGACCAGAAGTTCCAACTGATCTTCTAGTCATACTCTGGAATTCTGTTTTTTGCAGTCATGCAGTGTGTTGGGGGAATATTAGTCCCTTATCAAGAATATATTGCCTATAGATATGTGTGCTTCCTGATGAACCAAATCAGTAACCAAAGACTTCAAAGATCTATCCAATGATTTAGTTGGATTCCATCACATATTATTTAACTCACTTCCTTCTGTGATCAAACTTCTTGTTGGACGTCCCACAACTAGGTTTGCTGCAATCAAGATTGTGCTTTCTTCCATTCTTCCATACCCCAAAAAAAAAAAAAAACCCTCTTCCCAAGTCAGTTGGACACAACCCAAAATTCAGCCTGGCTGGGTACAGGATCAACAGCTTGGGTAGAGACTTTGGCCAAGATCATCAAAGCAAACACAAGGGATATAGTCGAGCCTTTCCCCAAGTCTGGCTCAACCTACCCTAGGATAGCTCAAGTTACAGTCCACAGGATGAAAATCCCTCATCAGTCTACTGCTGCATGAAGGTTACAAGAACAGAAGATGGTGGGCCGTCCTCCTTACACTCACATTGCAAATTTCATATGTCAAAGAATAATACACACATGCACATTTCATGTAGATACAGATTGAACATATTTCTTATCTATCATTAAAAAAAATTCATTCATTAGTGGAGCACTTTCCACATGCTACATTATAGAACAAGGATATGGGTCTCACAGTGTTGATGAGATCCTTGGGTGTTGGAAGGACAGCACCAGTGTGATGATAATCTATTCCCAGACCACCACCAATGTTAAGGTACTCAATTTGAAAGCCTTGGGCTCGGATTTGGTCGATGTAGCCCACCATAAGGATTGCAGCATCCCTGAATATGTCCACCTGAAATATATTTGAACTGAGAAACAGCAAAAGCATAATTGGGACCTAGAAATTCACAGATGTGCAGATCATGTAAATGAAGATGAAAATAAATGTTAAGCATACAAGATCAGGGAGAACGTATGTGGGTGTCCTTGTGTATGAGTTTTTGTCTGTGTATCGGAGAGAGGGAGGGAGAGAGAGAGAGTGAGTGACGTCCTCGAGTAATGTCCAATAACAATTAAAACAATTTCTGAAAAGAAAATCATAAGTAAAATCCTACATATTAGATCCTTCCCAGCCATTTAGATTCACATTTTATAAAGATATTTACACATTCCATGCTGATGATACAGTTTTGGTGGGTGAAACAAAGGCAAAGATAAATGTAAAATTAGAAAAATGCAGAGATGCTCTGGATTCACATTATATATATATATATATATATATATATATATATATATATATATATATATATATATATATATATATATATATATATATATATATTTATTTTGGGAACAATTTTCAAAAGAGGACTTTTGTGGGTGCTTGGATAAAGAAGAAGAGTATCATGGGAACTTCAAATAGGGGGGGTTTGCACCCTTTTTAAGGTGAGATGCTCCAGACCACCAAACCCTTTAGCTGGCCGTCAAACCAGCCAAACTTTCTCCATATATATATATATATATATATACTGAAACCATTAAGTTACCTTCGTAATTGTAGACCCAAGATGACAATGGACCCCGACAAGCTTCAGATCCTCAGAATGTGCCTTCACAGTATCCAAAAACCACTGCAGCTTCTCATTTCTAATACCAAATTTGGAGTTTTTATTCCCCGTAGCAACATAAGGATGAACCTAAGGAAAATTATAAGAATCAAAATTTATGAGAATTAGAGCACAATTACTAACACTAATTAATTATTAACTGGTCTCCTGCAATCACATAGCAACCTTAGTTTGATACTATCGTTCAAAAGCTAAAGAATGGCTTGATAAAGAGCCTAACCCAAGTCACAAAAGAACGGTTTGAGAAGTCCGTCAACCTCTTCAGTATCGACCAAGTAGGTTGAGATAAAACGGTTCTCAAAGTAATTTTGTTCTAGACTCAATTTCTATATGCATAATGGAATAATACAGCAGATGTGATGGTGGATGTACCTGAGGATCAACATCAGGATTGATCCGAAGCAACACATTGACCTTCTTTCCAGAAATTCTTGCTGCTAACACAATATTTTCCAAATCAAATTCACTATCCACATTAACAAAAACTCCTTCTTGGGCAGCCAGCACCAGATCCTCCAACAGTTTCCCATTACCATTAAATATACACCTGAATTTTGAATTATCAATGTGAAAAATTAAAGCCACAGGAATATTGCACCTTCAATTAGTGGAAACCGGAAAACAAATTACAGAAATTAGTGATAGAAAAATATGTTCTCAATGTATATCAGAATCCGTCCAATAAGAATTCAATCACTAACCTTTTCGGATCGAACCCTGCGCGAAGCGCCAATTTCAGCTCATTCCCACTAACTAGCACTGCACCGCAACCCAATCGCCTCAAATGCTCAAGAATTTTCAGGTTATTATTGGCTTTGATTGCGTAACCAATAACCGATCTCAAGCCTTGCAGAGCTTCCTGATACGCTTCAAAATTTCGGTTAATTTGGGGCTTACTGTATAGGTAAAAAGGCCTCTTCTCCACCGAATCCAATATATCTTGAACTTTCTGGCCCTCGCAGTAGAGAAATCCGTCATCAGACTTGCTGAAGCAGTGTTGGAATGTCTTCTCCTTATGGTCAGCGGCGACGATAGTAGCGTTCTCCGACACAGCCAACCTTCTCATGGGTGACTGCGAATGATATCTAAAGGTAACCATGGGTTTACAGATTACATGATCTAAACTATAATGTACGCTTTTTGCAGACGAAACAGAGTGAAAGGAGAAGGGAACAGTCGCCATTGCAGGCAAAATGAGGTAAGGACAGAAAGAAGCTGCTGAGACCTTGGGTTTAGAAGTGCTGCTGCTGCACCTACTATTTCGTTTCGAAATGGTTTATTAAGCAGAAGGGTAGGGTTTTAACATTTGAGTATCCTACGAACCATTGAACCATACAAATACGTATGGTATTAAACGGCTATAGCATGGAACGATGCCGTTCGAGATCCAAATCGTCTCCTGCTTGGGTATTAGCAGGAGACTCGGCTGTTTAATGTCGATGCGCAACACGTGGTGTTGGTTGAATCCGACAGTGAAGAAAAATGCTGATACATACACTCAAATCTGATGCGCGAAACACAGTATGAAAAAGTCGTCTTCTTCCTCAGCCCGTGATTTGCAACCCAAACCAAACAACTGAACAAGTCTTTAATGGAAAGACGACCAAAACAGAATCCGAAGTTGTTGTCGATGGAATCCGTAAAGGGAAAACAGACAGTATGGAACTCCTAATAAGATTCAAGAGTTCCTTAAAGAGGGGATTCCTGAGATGTGATTACTTGAATACATTCCCAATTACTCCAAGATCATGCATTAGTCACAGATAGTAAATAAAATAGTGGTAGAGAAGATAAAAGGAAGATGCCACCCAGAGAGACGAAACTTTGTTCTTGAATATTTTTCTTGTGTTATTGCCCTTCCCAGGTTACATATATATACTCCACAGATCATGAACCTTTCTTTTTAGACCAGCTGGCTCTTGACAGCCACCGTTTGTGATTTAACTATTTAGGATACAGTAGGCCAGTAGACCTTCGACCCCCTATAACGGATTATTACGTCATGTCAGCCACCTTTCGACCCCTTAGAACAGACCATTACATCATGTTAGCCACCTTTCGACCCCTTTGGATTATTTTTCGACCCCCTTAGTGGGCCAGGTTTTTCGGGGCCCCTAAACATTGTCCTTGTCATGGTTCTTTTTCCAAGTAATATTTCGCCTTTCCGCCGATTCGAATCGAGATCTTTTGAATCGACGGGTCAAATCAGTGTATTTTGCATTAATGGTTGTTGTCGGCATTTATGGCCATTAATGGCGATCCATTAATGGCCCAGCTACCCCTGTCTATTCATTACATCTAGTCTGTGCCAGACCAGGGGAGGTCGAACTTAGGCATCTTTTAATATTTATCATAATACCTTTCTTTTCAGCATCCTGGATGAACGCCACGTGGTTGTTTCCTGTGATTGGGATGAACGCCACGTGATTGCTTTCTGTGATTGGTTTCAAGCGGATATTTTCCCCCAACAGGACCCCCTTGTCTCCTCCACGAGTCGTTTCGTCCGGAGGAGACACATCTACCAAGGAAAATATCTTCTCATGAATGCGTGACAGTTTTTTCCGCCGCCCCTTTTTCAGCCTAATGATTTTTTATCCCATTTTTCAAAATTTGAACGCACATCCCCCTAAATCAACGCATGGGCCATTTTCACTCCCATCGAACCGTTGTTTTCCGACTGTGATCATTCCTCATCATAACTATCCATCGTAACCGTCCACGCGTCGCTTCCCCCTCAAGAGTTGCGCTTGTCTCTTCACTGTCAGTCGCTTCATTCGAGAATCATTACACCTTCCTAGCTGGAGCCCATCGTCCTGCGAATCTATAAGTATCTTCTCCTCTTCCTTCTTTCCTTCTTTACACACTCGAACCCTGCTAAAGCTTCCGCCGCGAACATCTTCTCTCGTTCCTTCACTTGATTATGCTTCCCTCGGCCACTTTGCGGCAAGTCATCTTGTAGAATCCGGCCATTTATCTAATTAAGTCTTCCATTTCCTTTTACTTTTACTTTCTATCCAACCCCCGATGGCTCGAGACAAAGCTGTTGTCGGTCGGTCCTCCGAGCCCACTCTGTGCAGATCATCTCCTCCACGATTTGCTCGGAGTGAGGAGGGTTCTAGCAGTCAACCCAAGCAGATTCCCCCAACTTCCCCCGAATATGTCGGTCCACACTGCGTGGCTTCCTCTGTGAGGTCCGTGATAACTGATTCCAAATTGCAAGACCTTAGGGCTACCTTTCACGTGCCTAAGTCAGTAGATTTAGTGGCCCCTACCCCGGAGGACCGGGCGTGCCATCCTTATTCCCACAAAATGGTGGTGAATCTGAACATGTTCCTCTCTGGCTTCCGTTTCCCCTGTCATCCTTTAGTTTTTGAACTCCTAGGGTTTTACGGCTTAGCCCCTACTCAACTCACTCCCAATTCTTGGGCCCATATTCATTCCTTTATCATCTTCTTTCTTAGGTGCCGGCAACCCCCTACCTTAAGATTTTTCCAATTTTTGTTTGATGTGGGTGTTCTGTTCTGGCCCCACCGCCCAAACCAGCCACAAATACCCAACGGAATTTACTACTTCTTCCGTCGAAATTTAGATATAGTCCCAGCCATGATAGAGACCACTCCCTCATCGGTCCCCCACTGGAAAGAGAGATTTTTTGGGGCCTTGATCAGGAGGGGCCATACTCTGCAAGGTAGGCGGTTTTTCCCCATCGGGAACCGGTGGCAGTTTATCGACCCTTCTGTAGTAGGGGTCGAACCTCCACTGACATCGCTCGAGATGGAGACCCTCGAACGGGTGGCAAGTCGAGGGAGGGCCATCCAATTCAAGAATCTATCCAACAACCAGTTCCTATATCCGTACGGTCTGAGTAAGTTTGGAATACTGCTAACCTTAACTTTCTTTTCTACCTGCCAGCTTGATTCTAACACATTGCTTGTTACCTTGTTCTGCAATGGAGGATTTAGATGGGGACCGACTTGTATAGGCACTAGCGACGAGAAAATGAAGAGATAGCAGTCGCCGTGGCCTGCAAATTGGCGGTTTTGGAGAACGCGGCTGAAGGTGCTCCTCCTGTTCCTCCCGAAGCATCTTCACTCCCTTCGACCAGCGGCCCTTCTGAAGCAGGCCTTCTTCCCTCGAGCCTGGGCCTTCAAATCTTCCAGCCAGATCAGAAGCCCCGCAAGACCTTCCCTCTGTCGACCCCTCGCCTTCAACTGAAACGGCTACCTTACCCCCCGTAATCGAGGTGGATGAGGATGGTAGGCGTACTTCTCCCCCCCCCCCTTTTTTTTTTTTTGAGGTTCTAATAAGGTTCTAATAATTTTTCCTTTCCACTTTTTTACAAAGAGTGGCGACGAAGACACCGCCACTGTCGCCGAGACAATGCACCGGTTGAAGTGGAGGGGACTGAATCCTAGGGTTCCTCATCGCATCTTTCCCGAGGATACTCCTCAAGATGTGCTGTAAGACCCGCACTCCATAAACCCGGTCTAAACCTTGATTTCATGTCGTAGCAGGTCTTTCGATCATCACCGGGCTAGACGGGATGAGCGGATGACAAACAGGTACGAAATCGGATCAAAGACGGTCAAATAAGTGTCATTTTATGTTGACCGGTCGATGGTACCGGTCTTGGTACCGGTCGACCGGTCAACTCTGCGCAGTTGACTACGGAGATCCAGAATTGGATCTCTACGGGTCCCACTTTGCTAAATCCTAATACCTGGACCTTCCTAATCCTAATAGGGTTACTAAACCCTAATCCTAGCCTATATAAACACCTCTAAACCTCCTCAAATCCTTCCCATTATCTCTCACAAACCCTAGAGAGGAGAAGGATGTAAGACCCGCACTCTGAAAACCCGGTCTAAAACCTTGGTTTTGTGTCATGACAGGTCTTCCGATCATCACCGGGCCAGACGGGGCAAGCGGATAACAAACAGGTACAAAATCAGACCAAAGTCGACCAATTATACCTGATTTTAGGTATACCGGTCGATGGTACCGGTCTTGGTACCGGTCGACCGGTATGGCTCGCAGCCTATGTGCGAGAATCGAAAATTGGTCTCTACGGGTCCCGCTTTCCTGATTTCGAATCCTAGAAGTTTCCTAATCCTAGTAGGGTTACTAAACCCTATTTCTAGCCTATAAATACACCCTTAAACCTCCTCAAATCCTTTCCATTGTCTCTCACAAACCCTAGAGAAGAGAAAGAGGTTGGAAAGGAGAAGGGGCTAGGAAGAAGAAGGAGGTGCCGCCATTACCGTTCGACGACGCTCTCATTACGCCTGTCAACGGTAAGTGTTCGAATCAATCTTCTTATCCTATGTTACTTGTGTGGGTGGATCAATACCATGCAAAGTAGGTATTGATCTAAAACCCTAAATTGGCCAATAAACCCTAAGTTGCCGTCAAACCCTAGATTCGAGTTTCGAGATGATATTCATCGAAATGAGACTTGAATGAGTTGGGGATACCTCTAACTCAAAGCCTAGACTTAGAATGGATAGGAGAAACCCTAAAAATCCGTGGAGGATGATTGTCGGCAGTTGAAAAACCCATGTATGGTCTTTCGGAGACATACCGGTCGACTATACCGGGTGCACAGAGTGCGACCGGTATGTTGCGACCGCTATCTCTCGGGAGGTTGTCTGTGGCGACCGGCTTAGTTGGAGAACCTACATGCAAATTTCGGGACGAAATTTCTTTTAAGGGTGGTGGAGTTGTAAGACCCGCACTCTGAAAACCCGGTCTAAAGCCTTGGTTTTGTGTCATGACAAGTCTTTCGATCATCACCGGGCCAGACGGGGCAAGCGGATAATAAACAGGTACAAAATCAGACCGAAGTCGACCAATTATACCTGATTTTAGGTATACCGGTCGATGGTATCGGTCTTGGTACCGGTCGACCGGTATGGCCCGCTGCTAGCCTATGTGCGGGAATCTGAAATTGGTCTCTGCGGGTCCCGCTTTCCTGATTTCGAATCTTAGAAGTTTCCTAATCCTAGTAGGGTTACTAAACCCTATTTCTAGCCTATAAATACACCCTTAAACCTCCTCAAATCCTTTCCATTGTCTCTCACAAACCCTAGAGAAGAGAAAGAGGTTGGAAAGGAGAAGGGGCTAGGAAGAAGAAGGAGGTGCCGCCATTACCGTTCGACGAGGCTCTCATTACGCCTGTCAACGGTAAGTGTTCGAATCAATCTTCTTATCCTATGTTACTTGTGTGGGTGGATCAATACCATGCATAGTAGGTATTGATCTAAAACCCTAAATTGGCCAATAAACCCTAAGTTGCCGTCAAACCCTAGATTCGAGTTTCGAGATGATATTCATCGAAACGAGACTTGAATGAGTTGGGGATACCTCTAACTCAAAGCCTAGACTTAGAATGGATAGGAGAAACCCTGAAAATCCGTGGAGGATGATCGTCGGCAGTCGAAAAACCCATGTATGGTCTTCCGGAGACATACCGGTCGACTATACCGGGTGCACAGAGTGCGACCGGTATGTTGCGACTGCTATCTCTCGGGAGGTTGTCTGTGGGGACCGGCTGACCATACCGGTCGCCAGTCTTTCCCACAGAGCTGCGACCGGTACATGCCACCGGTCAACTCTGTGAGGGTATTTTGTAACCATGTTGGTTTCTGACCAACATGAAACTCTAAGAATGTTATTTTAATGAAACCCTAATAATATTGTAGGACTTTGTGACTTGCCGTTTGGATCTTGCGACGTGGAGCAAGCTAACCAACGAGCGTCAGGTAAGGGAATCTGACCCAAACCTAATAATTAATGGACAGTAAATTGTTGTTAATCACCTGATTATATGAGATGTGTTGTTTGTGCATATTCACATGCCATCCTTTACTTTCAGTTATTATTACTGTTCATGCATTGATAGGATGTGATTGTTAGGCATGCCTTATTTTTGATTGGATTAAAGGGATGTAATGATATTATTTTATGTGTTTGAATTTGGATAATTTGATATTTATTTAAGTTATCAATAGATACTCAGTTCATTTTATTTAAAGTCTTCCACTGTATATTTATATTCTGATTGTGGTTATGTGTAATGGTTTGTATGAATGGACACGGCCTATTCGAGATCCTGGTGTGAACCGTTGGTTCAATGACGGTTCACTCACACCATTCTGGTTGGATCAGAATTGGGGTGTGACAAAGGAGGTTGGAGAAGGAGAAGGAGCTAGGGAAAAGAAGGAAGTGCTGCCATTGCCGTTCGACGACGCTCACCTTACGCCAGTCGACGGTAAGTGTTTTAGTCATTCTTCTTACTCTATGACTCTGGGATAGTTGTATGGTTGGATCAATACCATGCAAAGCAGGTATTGATCTAAAAACCCTAATTGGACATTAAACCCTAATTTGCCGTCAAACCCTAGATTCGAGTTCTAGGATGGTTATCATCTAAACTAAACTTGAATGAGTTGGAGGTAACTCTAACTCAAAACTCAGACTTAGAATGGATAGGAGAAACCCTAGAAATCCATGGAGACTGATCGACGACAGTTGAAAAACCTAATGTATGGTCTTCCAGAGACATACTGGTTGCTAGTTTTCTCACAGACCTGCAACTAAGGGTGTCAAAACTGGGCTCGGCCCGGTAGCACGGACCGAGCCAGCCCGATATAACCCGAACCCAGCCCAGACCGAGCCAGCCCGATATAACCCGAACCCAGCCCAGACCGAGCCTTAATGGACAGGTTTTGGTCTGAGCTTGTAAAGCCCGACACCGTTTCAGCCCAAACTGAAACCAAACCGGACTGGTCCGTTAAGAAGCCCGAATTAGCCCAAATCAATAAAACCCAACCCGAACATCGGTAAGGTCCGTTTGGGCCCAATTTCTTAATTTTAATGATTTTAAATTTTAATAGATTGTGCTACACTAATAGAGTTCACTTCATGATCTAGAAAATTATGTGAATCTATAGTTGAAAAGATTACGTTAATTGTTATAGTTTATTAAATTACATACATATGAAAGGAATAATGCTAATTTTATAAATAGAATTAATAAAATAGGCTATATAGTTTACATATAAAAGGGGCCCGATAAGCCCGATCCGGACCGAACCAACCCGAAATCACCTCAATAAATCCATCCCGATAACAAACCGACATCAGACCAGCCCGTTAGTTATTGTGTCCAGCGCAGCCCACCCTAGCCCGAACTCTTAATGGACATGTTTTGGGTTGGGCTTATAAAACCCGACACCGGTTCAACCTGGACCGAAACCGACCCAGACCGGCCCGTTGACACCCTTAGCTGCAACCGATATGTTGCGACCGGTCAGCTCTGAAAGGCTGGTTTTGGACTTTGTTGGTTTTCCGACCAACGTGAAACCCTAAGAAATTATTCTAATGAAACCCTAATACTATTGTAGGACTTTGTGATATTTCGTTTGGATCTTGCGACGTGGAGCAAGCTATCAAACGAGCGTCAGGTAAGGGAATCTGACCTAAACCCTAATAATTAATGGACAATAAATCGTTGTTAATAACCTGAATATATATGATGTGATGTTTGTGCATATTCACATACCATCTTTTACTTTCAGTTATTATTATTGTTCATGCATTGATAGGATGTGATTGTTAGGCATGTGATTGTTTTCGTTGGTGTGTGGAGTGGGGCATGGGGCTTGAGATCATTCCTCACACTGACACTTTTTTTGTAGTATCCTATTTTAACATGCTTGGTATGGGTGGGGTATCAGGGGAAGGTCGTGGTACGGTGGTCTCCGATGTTGATGTTGGCCTGGCCATGGTTATGTGGCATTGTGGTCTCCGATGCCGACGTTGGCTTGTCCACGATGCTTTAGCTCTATCTCTATGCCGTAGGGAGTTATGTTGGGATAGGGTCTACCTACGTATTGTTCTATCCTAGTGTGTTAGTTGCGGATAGGGTATCAGGGGGAGGTGAGGTGTTGTGGTCTCCAACCCGGCCTGCACGCTCTAGCTCTATCTCTATGTCGTAGACGGCTATGCTGGGATAGAGCCTACATTGATGACATATAGGATTGGTTAGTTGCGAGCCCAGTTTGCGAGCCCTGGCCAATAGGGGCTTAGGTACTGGTATGGGTAGGGTATCAGGGGAGGTACGGGGATACCTTCGCTCTATCTCTATTCCATGATGGGTGCATGTGGGCCGGTGCTGGTGTGATCTACTATGCGGTGCCACACACTCATGTCTAGAGGTGCGGGGGCCACCAAACCTTTCTATAGCACATTGCAAACTTAAATCAGACCACAACATAAAATGATTGTTACTCATGCATAATATCGTGAAACTGTCTGATTATCTTATTGAGCTAAGTTGTGAGCTCACCCTTTGTGTTCACATTATTTTTAGATGTTGATGCAGATTACACGGTGGACGACTATATGAACGCTCCGACGTATGGTGGTGCTGCTGCTTTGGGTGTGCAGGCAGGAGAGGACGAGAATGACGCTTCATGCAAGTGCCCTTTCTGCGTGTACCTTTGATTTGACTTTTATTTATTTGCAGTTATTTTCAGTTGGATTAAGTGGATGTAAGGGTATTATATTTTATGTTTGAATTTGAATAATTGGATATTTTATTTAAATTTATCAATAGATTCTCAGTTCATTTATTTAAAGACTTCCGTTGTACTATTTATATTCTGATTGTGATTTTGTGCAATGGTTTGAATGAGTGGACACGGTCTATTCGAGATCCTGGTGTGAACCGTTGGTTCAAAGACGGTTCACTCACACCATTCTGGTTGGTTTGGAATTGGGGTGTGACATGTGCTATCGAGGATCCCACCCGGGCCCCTAGCTCTACAAGTGCTTCTTCCTGAAGAAGCCTCTACAATCCCATCTTCCCCCATGCCCCCTGCTGAGCCGGCACCAATCGACCCCTCCCCACCAGGCTCCCCAGGTAACGTGGGGTCTATTCCCTCTTCTCTCATTCTTTCTACGATAGCCCCCAACTCAGGGGTTGCCGACTCTTTATTTGTTCCCTCTTCTTCTGCCCCTTCTCCTTTAGTCTTGGCCATTCCTTCCCAGGCTATTCCTTGCACATCTTCCCTTCCGCCTTCCGAAGAGCCTTCTTCCACGGCCCCTAGCTCTTCGGGGGCTATCGACCCCCCTTCCTTACCCTCAGGTCCATATCCTGCTCCTGGACCCAGTTCAACTGCTGCAGGTCCTCCCATCTTTGCACCTTCCTGGAGGGTACACTCTACGGATAACGGGCTTCGAAACCGTGCCGTGGCACGGGAAGTCATTCATCACACATGGCTTCCGACAGGCGCTCAGACACTCCGGCCCATCTCCTTGGAGGTTCTTGATCGGGACCAAAGTGCAGCCATTTATCAGGTGCGTCCCTCTGCCTATTTCGTTTTCTTTTTTTCTCTGTATATTACTATTTGAATATCATTTTTGTGACATCTGTCTTGTTTCAGTTGATATGCGGGTTGAACCATTACCACAGGATCTTTGTCGACCGCTACTGGATAAGCTTCGGTGTGTAAGCAAAATTGCTGCCCCGAGAGTGAGAGGGCTGGTGGTGGCCTGGGCAATGGGCGTGATGCGGCCATCGCTGCCAAGGCAGAGAAGGAGGGCCAGCTAAAAGCGGCTGACGAGAGGCTCGTGGAAGCCGAGGAAAGATTCATAAAGGTAGAAGAGTTAGCCCAAGAGGTGGAACTTAAGCGTCGGGTGTTGGAGGCATCTCTAGACCAGAACCGAAGGTGGCTCTCTGAGGAAAAGTCCAGATATCGTCGGTTGGACGAGCAGTACACCACTCGGGGCAAGGTGTTCGAGACCACCAAGAAGGAGCTATCAGAGGCGCGGCTGTCCAATGAGGTCATGCAAGAGCAAGCTATCGCCAACAGCAAGCTTATAATTCAGTTGGAGAAGGAAGTCATGGATCTGCAAAATGCTTGTGATGCCTGGATCGCTGAAAAGGAGAAGCTGCAGATGGAGAAGGACGAGCTATCAGTCGATGTGGTCCAGGCTGCAATGACTGAAGAAGCACTAAGAAATGACTTGGCCGCCTCGCAGGCCACTGTTGACCGCTTGACAGAGGAACTGACTCATGCTCAGTCGTTGCTATCGAGTAGCAAAGAAGAGACACTGAAGGCCCTGCTGGACTCGGAAGACATGGAGGGTCTGTTCCAGTGGGAAAGGGCTAGAGCCATTCGTGAAGCTCTAGTTGTCGTACATTTAGAGTTGTCCGCCCTCTTGCCCTCCTTCGACTTCTCTCAGGTCCCGCTGATGCAAAAAGTAATCCGGGACAAGCTTGCCGGCCCTTCAAGTTCGGCTCCTCCTCCCGTGGCATCTTCCTCCACTCCTGCTCCATCAGAAGTAGCTTCTTCAACCCCTGCTCCTTCGGTCCCATCAAACAATCCTGACGCAGCTTCCGATGACTTACTCCCCTCAGAGGGATGATAGCCCCTTCTCTCTTTTTTTTTCTTTTTTTTTATGTACACCACTTTACCATATATATATATATATATATATATATATATATATATATATATATATATATATATATATATATATATATATATATATATATATATACACCATTTTCATGTCTCAAAAAAGTGATTGTTCATGCCTTGTCCCTTAGGTCTTTTCTTTTTTTGAGACCCTTAGGTCTTTTCTTTTTTTTCGAGACCCTTAAGTCTTTTCTTTTTTCGAGACCCTTAGGCCTTTTCTTTTTTCGAGACCCTTAGGCCTTTTCTTTTTTCGAGACCCTTAGGTCTTTTCTTTTTTTGAGACCCTTAGGTCTTTTCTTTTTTCGAGACCCTTAGGCCTTTTTTTTTTTGGGACCCTTAGGCCTTTTCTTTTTTCAAGACCCTTAGGTCTTTTCTTTTTTCGAGACCCTTAGGTCTTTTCTTTTTTCGAGACCCTTAGGCCTTTTCTTTTTTCGAGACCCTTAGGCCTTTTCTTTTTTTGAGACCCTTAGGCCTTTTCTTTTTTCGAGACCCTTAGGTCTTTTCTTTTTTCGAGACCCTTAGTGTAAGACCCGCACTCTGAAAATCCGGTCTAAACCTTGGTTTTGTGTTGTGACAGGTCTTCCGATCATCACCGAGCCAGACGGGGCAAGCGGATAACAAGCAGTGCAAATCGGACCGAAGTCGACCAATTATACTGGTTTTAGGTATACCGGTCGATGGTACGGATGATGGTACCGGTCGACCGGGTATGGCCTCGCACGACTATGTGCGGGAATTTGGAAATTGGTCTCTGCGGGTCCCACTTACCCGATTTCGAATCTTAGAAGTTTCCTAATCCTAGTAGGGTTACTAA